>SCLG01000059.1:186872-226895 GCA_004367875.1 Oikopleura albicans
TTTTTTTTTGAAAGTGAATCATGTTGACATGTTATATTTTCCAGAGCAAACCACCGATTATTTTTGACAACACTACCGAAAAGGCACAAAAATGTTCGAGGGAAGCATGGGGCTACGCGTCGGCAGGTATGTTAATTATAACTGTTTGTTGTTTTGTTTAGTGCATCGTTGCCCTGAAAACGTTCAACAATTTCCTGCGTTGCCGTTATGGGAGCGTGAGAAATTGATGAGTTGTTAAGACTGCCAGTTCAACCATCTGCAATCGTAACATTTTTTTTCATATTACTTTGCGCCAAATTGAGAAGAAAACTCGACAAAATTTGTACTTAGGTGACAAGTTTTATGACAAGATATGAAATTATGTACATTAAATATACAATATTATGTGTATTAAAATAATATATTGTCAAAAATGAAATAAAAATGAAAGTCAAAATTGGACTGTCAAATATGATAAAAATGAAATATGATATTATATATGATGAGATAAAATATGACGAAATATGATAAAAGTTGATAAACTTTGATGAAGTATGATAAAATTTGATAAAATATGACAAAGTAGGATAAAATTGGATGAAAAATGAAGAAGTATGATTAAATTTGATAGAATATGATATAATGTGATTAAATATGCTAAAATATGAGAAAATATGTAAAATATGATAAAATATGATAGAGTATGATAAAATATGATGATGTATGATGAAAATTGATATAATATGATATTATGTGACTAAATATGGTAAAATATGATATAGTATGATAAAATATGATGAAAGTATAATGAAAAAGTAGAAATATAAGAAAGGATAAAAAAAAATTGTAAAATGTGATAAAGGATGAAAAATCCAAGTTCAAATCCAAGTTCTTTCATGAATTTGAGTTTTATCAATTTTTTCTTTAAGGACGAGTCAAATAGCCGTGTATAATGAAAACAAGAATTGAGCATAATTATATGAAAAGTAGCGGAACAAGCTTTAAGACTTCGTAATCCTCGATTAGCCGCCGTATATCGGAATGTTTTTCATCCGGATTAAACTTTGCATTTTTATAGTTTTCAACGGAAATATTGAGCATAAATCAATAACAATTTCATGGTTGTAATAATGTTGAAGGGAAGTCTTGTTAAAAATCTGAGAATTTAAAAACGTGCAGTAAATGGAGATTAATGTTGTTTGAAAGTTCAACCTCACAATTTAGCTCAAAACGATAGTGGGACAGTATCTGGGATAGATACACCGCCTAACCAACTATCTTAACAACTGTTCTGCTCGAAAAGTGTCAAGATAAGAATATTAAAATAATTGGCTCGGGCGCTTAGTAAGATAATTGAAAATCACTATTCGTTTTGGTCCAATAAGTGTTAAGGTAACCCTCTTTTGTTGAGATAACCGGTCAGGGAGTGTACTTATGTGATATAATATGATACTAATGTGATAAAAATTTTTTCGAAAATCACGAAAATTTGGTCAGTCGGCACAATCATTGTACACTCATGCGCAGTTACCTGGCTTTTTTCTCGAAAAAAACATGCCGGATAACAGGCTGTATAACAGCATTATTAACAGCACACGTGGGCCAAGCTGTCGGACAGCTGAATGCGGGATAACTGAGCAGGGATGCATTTTGGTACTCAACGTAAGATTTTTACTCGCGAGACAATAAGCTTTCTTAGCTCCCCAGAAAATAAGGTACGGGCACATACGGATACTGCAAAGGGCCGTTATCTAATTAACTTTCCTAGAACATTCCATGTTACTTTTTAAGTAAATCATGTTAGTATATAGTCTTTACCATAAAGTGCTTTATGCTGTTAACATAAAAGTGTTCAACAATGTATTTTATTTTGTTTAAGAGTCTTATTTTTTAAGTCTTTTATAGTCTATATAATGTGGGACATTACCACGTGAACATACCGTTTGTAATTACAATCAAATGTTTTTTGATGTANCAAAGGCGGTTATCTAATTAACTTTCCTAGAACATTCCATGTTACTTTTTAAGTAAATCATGTTAGTATGTAGTCTATACCATGAAGTGCTTTATGCTGTTAACATAAAAGTGTTCAACAATGTATTTTATTTTGTTTAAGAGTCTTATTTTTTAAGTCTTTTATAGTCTATATAATGTGGGACATTACCACGTGAACATACCGTTTGTAATTACAATCAAATGTTTTTTGATGTAATTTACTAAAACAAATGTTTAACAGACAATTTGAAGAAAAAGCGTGTTATTCATGAAAGTTCTTGAAATCAGTCGGAATCGTAATTAAGTGGGGTAACGGGAAAGTTCGACATTCTGGCAACTTGCATTAAAATTGGGTTAAAAACTAGGTAAAATTCTAAGTTGCTGCTTAGATTTTTTTATTCAATTTTTTCTTGAAAAAATGATAAAAATGTAGGCTAATTAGCTAGAAGGGACTTTAAAGGGCCCATATTGTTCTTGAAATAAAAATAACGTTTAAAGACTTGTCATTAATTAAGGTTGCTACAACTGCTAGGGGCTCGAGAGATTTTTCGGTGAATGGGGCTCTTATCTCTTGTCGGCAAATTCAGGCAATTGTTTTCCCACTACACAAAAGCTGTTTGAATTTAACCTGCAAGAGTGTTACAATTTTCTGTGTCATCCATTATTCATTCAATTATCAATATAGATTATCAATATACATCAGTTGATGTATATTACGTGTCTACGGAAGTTAATAAAACAATAAAAAAGTTGTTAACTTCAAAGAGTTTTGTTATCTTCTAGGAAACTTCGAACTACTTTTTGTTAACTTTTAAAGTTAGTAGATAGTGCGTTAGTAGATAGTGCGTAAACTACAACTGGAAAAATATGCCGCAAATCTATTGTAAACAACAAAAACAAGACAGATTACCGGTACAATATAATGACAAATTACAGGTGTAAAATAATGAGTTTTTTCCAGTAGTTTCTTAACTCCCAGGGGGAAGTGCGTGTATATACCAACTTATTAGTGTACACGCAACTTATTTTTTTTCGTCGATTTGATGCATATGGAGGCCCCGTAAGGCAAAACGGGTATGGCTGACCCCCCTCAACTTTTAGAAAAAATTCGATTTACGGCGTTTTTTGCGTAGGTTGTAGATTTCAAACAGCTCTCTAGGGGGCCCTGGTGGCCCAAATCAATTTCTGAATAGTCAGATCGACGAAGTTTGACGAGCTCTACAACTTGGTTTTACAAGTTTTTTTTTTGAATTATTGCGAATTATTGTGANAAAAACTCCTTCCCCTGAGAGTTAAAAGACTAGAACTTTTTGTGGTCAGTCCAATATAACCGCGTGAATTATGACTCGAGATTATTTTTAGAAGTATAATTAACAAATTCGGTCAATCCCCGTTAAGCTTGAATCTGACACCATTTGGGGCTTTGCTATTCAAATATTTGTGTTTCAGTTGAACACGACAGTCCTTCTTCTGAATCAGTGTTATTTTATGGTCTTAACTTCGTTGTTTCGAACATGAGCCAAGCTTGGAATTTGCAAACTTTTTCGTTTAGGTGAAGTTTAACTTGGAAAATAAAAACTACAACATTCCTGATACAGGTGGCCCCAGAGTAGGGGCCAGCTTTTTCGATTCTCAAAACTGTCAAAAGATGGCCCTTACTTTGGGGTCGCCCTTACTTTGAGAAAGCGGATATATTTTTCTATTTGGAATTTTTTTAAATGGTGATCCTGAAAAAGTTTTCTGGCACTTTTTGGAGAAGGGACTCCAGATAGTTCATTTTCTTAGTTTTAATGTTATTTTTTAATGAAAACTTGCAAATCCAAATGGCCATACAGTATGGCCTATACTGGTTACTATTTCAGACAATCAGACAAAAAAAATTTGCCAAAGTAAGGGCCACCTCACATGTCTGACATGGGACCAAAGTCGTATTTTTTGACCCTTACTTTGAGCAAAAATAAATTGTCAGAGATGATGGCCCTTACTTTGGGACATTTATCGTTTTTTTTCTCAAATAATTTAGTCATTTGGACCTTACTTTGAGAAAAAATAAGTTTTAAAAATAAAAATGCCAAAAGATGGCCCTTACTTTGGGTAGTGGCCCTTACTTCGGATGAGCGGCCCTTCCTTTGGCCCTTTCGATTTTTGGGCCGTGATGGTAGCCCTCAAGGGAAGGAGCACTGTATTTATGTATGATATTATCATTTGGGATAAGAGTCCAAATAATGAAAATATAAACATGATATTCTGACCGTATTTACCCAATAGATGCCTTAGGCCGTGTGTCGGTTTCGAATGCCGCATGCAGCATTCATAATTGGGTAAATGAAAAAAACTTATGACAAAAAATGTATTTTTTGTTTTGTTATTCCAGATGTTCGGGAGTGACCCAAAATAATGCTTTGCTGCTATTTCCAGATTCCGAGTGAGGAAAATTGAGAAACATATTGAAAAAACTGAGCTTCAACCAATGAAGATACCGTTGAATTTATAAAATTGTTAAAAATGAATCAACATGAACGTTTTCTACTAAATTTGATTTTGGCTGTAAAATTCTCACTTCAATGTCAATAGTTTTCTTAAATTGTTTAAACATCAAATGTTAAATCATAAAGACTAAATGACAGATTATTACTAAGAGTTATGAANCCCCGTTAAGCTTGAATCTGACACCATTTGGGGCTTTGCTATTCAAATATTTGTGTTTCAGTTGAACACGACAGTCCTTCTTCTGAATCAGTGTTATTTTATGGTCTTAACTTCGTTGTTCCGAACATGAGCCACGCTTGGAATTTGCAAACTTTTTCGTTTAGGTGAAGTTTAACTTGGAAAATAAAAGCTCCAACATTCCTGATACAGGGGGCCCCAAAGTAAGGGCCAGCTTTTTCGATTCTCAACAGTGTCAAAAGATGGCCCTTACTTTGGGATGCCCCTTACTTTGAGAAAGCGGATATATTTTTCTATTTGGAATTTTTTAAAATGGTGATCCTGAAAATGTTTTCTGGCACTTTTTTGGAGAAGGGACTCCAGATAGTTCATTTTCTTAGTTTTAATGTTATTTTTTAATGAAAACTTGCAAATCGAAATGGCCCATACTGGTTACTATTTCAGACAATCAGACAAAAAAAGATTTGCCAAAGTAAGGGCCACCTCACATGAGTGACATGGAACAAAAGTCGTATTTTTTGACCCTTACTTAGAGCAAAAATAAATTGTCAGAGATGATGGCCTTTACTTTGAGACATTTTTCGTTTTTTCTCAAATAATTTAGTCATTTGGACCTTACTTTGAGAGAAAAAATAAGTTTTGAAAATAAAAATGCCAAAAGATGGCCCTTACTTTGGGTAGTGGCCCTTACTTCGGGTGAGCGGCCCTTCCTTTGGCCTTTACCACTTATTTATGTATGATATCATCATTTGGGATAACAGTCCAAATAATGAAGATATAAACATGATATTCTGACCGTATTCACCCAATAGATGCCTTAGGCCGTGTGTCGGTTTCGAATGCCGCATGCAGCATTCATAATTGGGTAAATAAAAAAAACTTATGACAAAGGGAGTGACCCAAAATGATGCTTTGCTGCTATTTTCAGATTCCGAGTGAGGAAAATTGAGAAACATATTGAAAAAACTGAGCTTCAACCGATAAAAATACCGTTGAATTTATAAAATTGTTAGGAATGAATCAATATGTATGTTTTCTACTAAATTTGATTTCGGCTGTGAAATTCTCACTTCAATGTCAATAATTTTCTTAAATTGTTTAAACATCAAATGTTAAATCATAAAGACTAAATGACAGATTATTACTAAGTGTTATGAATATGAATATGAATATCACTATTTATAAAAAAAGTTATTTATTATTAATATTTAAAAATAAAATTTAAAATAAGTATAGAAATGACTAAATTAACTTAATCGAGTATTAATACTGTTGTAATACTTAATGTAGTGTTAAAATGTCCTGTCGATTAATTATCGTATATACATTTCCCTATCTTCCGACTATGAAAATTGTTAAATATGTTACAGGGGGTAGTCCGATTCTGGGTCGCTTTGCGATATTCACTCAAAGTCCCGTTTCGACCCAAACTTGGACTTTCGAGCCAGAATTGGGATAAAATGTTACCCAAAAATGGACTTTTTTGTAAAAAAAATCGTCCAAGAATAGCCTTTTTTTAAAAACGACTTACAGTATTGGGTAGCCCAGAGTTGGACTACCCCTGTAACACATAAAATGTTAAAATTTGAAAAAAATGGTTGAATAATAGATTTTAAATATGTATTACTGGTTTAGTCTCATGAAAATCCTTTTCCATATCATTAAATGAAAATTTTGGACTCGTTGCTTGAAAAGAGAATTATGTGTACAGGGGGCCTTGAAGTTAGTTTTCTCAAAGTTAGAGCCACTCCTGAAAGCAAGGCTTTTTTAAAACGTCTTTCTCAGGGAAGTTTTCTCAATGTAACGGCCACCTCAAAATAAGGCCCATTTTCGCACTTTTTAAAATCCAAAAAGGTGGGCCTTTATTTGAGGCCTCTGTACTAATTTATTATTTTGTTTGTAGCACAATTCACACGGTTTCCCAATATATAAGCAAGATAAAATATCTCATTTACAGCCATCTTTTTGGTGGATTGGGACATCACGTGGATTTTGCTACAAAAAAAAAATAAAGTAACAATTAAGTAGTTAAAAATGGTTTCTTGAACTTAGCACTGGATTCTATTTATTTCATGACAATCGTGCCATTAGCAGATTAATTTTATATAAAATATTAACCACATGTGTTTTGAAATGAAATGTGTCTAAATATGAAGTTTTCAAATATTTTTGGGCATACCCTGTTTTATTAAAATTTCGTTACAAACGTAAAAATGATTGCGACTTCTTGGTAAGACCTCCATATTTTGTATTGGTTTAGTAGAGAAGTAAAGGAACCTGAAACTGCGTGTCCCCCTAATTCGAGGCCTTAGATCACGATTTTTTGATGAAAAATTTTTTGGTACCATCTTCATCCCTTTTTTGACGATTCAAAACGGTCAAAATGGGTCGTGTTGGTCCGCCACCGTGTAACAAACGGCACACTTTGAAATGTTTGCGAAGGCAAGCTGACGAGGTAATTTTTTTCAAAACTTGCAAAAAATTAACTCTTTGGGTGAAATTTTGACGTCGAAAAATGACAATTTTTGAAAACCCCCAAAATAGGTCAAAATGGGTCGGGTTGGTCCGTCGCTGTTGGACAAGCAGCACACTTTGAGCTGTTCATTTTGCCTAAATTGTAATCTACGACCTCGAATTAGGACACGAAGTTTCAGCGAAAACAAAAATTTAAGGTTCCTCTTTTTTCTCAAGCCATTGTAATTTATTAAGTTTCCCTATAATTACTGTTCTATTAAAAAACATTATATTATTTCAAATTTTTATTGCAGCAAAATAGGAAAAATTAAAATTCGGTGTTATACTTTATAACTCCTGACTTCTTCGAATTAATAAATACAAACTTTAAACCAAAAAAGAATGATGATTTAACTCCCAAACACGAAGTTGTGAAGTTAGATTATTGATTTTGGCTACCAAGGCCCCCTAGAGAGCTGTTTAAAATCTCCAACCTACGCAAAAAAAATACCGTCAATGTATTTTTTTTTTCGAAAAGTTGAGGGGGGTCAGCAATACCCGTTTTGCCCTACGGGGCAATATGCCTCCATATGCCTCAAATCGACGAAAAAACAAGTTCTGTGTACTATATACACGCATATACACGCACTTCCCTCCGGGAGTTACCAAAAAGCTCAGTCAAAAAGTGACCGTTTTGATCATCTGGTAAAAAATTGTGAGAATCTTCACCATTGGTGAGTCGGGATGTCTTTTGAGAAAGGACTCTGGAGGTTAAGTTCAAAAGGCTTTTCAGCAAATGACAGAGCTGTTGCGCATTGTACAGGGTGAGGTTATATAGATGCTTAGCCGTTTTTTGGTTACTTATATTCGCTCAACGCACTGGCGAACCAAAAACGGCTAAGCATCTATATTGTACTTCGGTGAATATTGTACTTCAGTGAATTTTTCACGAATAATTATCACCCCGAAATTAAACGAAAGTAAACCAAAAAAAAAAAATCTCGAAATTCGCCTTTTCTGGGTACAAAACCAACAAAGTCGAAATTTCGAGGATCCAACCGCAAATACTGAAAATTGTATGAGCTCGGGTGTTGATTGAAGCCACTTTCAACTATGGACTTAGCATTTAGATAACAAAGTGGAATCGAGTGGCGCCGTAACTTAACTAATGCGATCGAGATTAAATTTATGTTCACTCAAATGAATTTTAAAATTTGATTGGAAGAATACCACAGACGAGTCGCTTTCATGGAACATAGCATAAAAATTGTGTTGCGTCATAAGCTATGACTCATAGCCAAAGAAAGAAACGTTCATAAACACATCAACGTCAAATCTTTTCAACGCACACTGTTCAACCCGTGGACACCATAGAGCAAAAATGTGTAGATTTTTTAAACCGTTGTTTTTCACCGTTTGTCGTTATTTGCAACCCTAAGCGGGGCCCTGTCGCATGTTTAGCGTGGACACTTGTCCTCAGTAGACTAACCGGATTCCATTTGTGTAATTTGTTGACTAGGCTTATTATTTCATGGTGAATAGAAAAAAGTCTTTGCAACAGTGCATAATTGTAAAATTTCTACAACAGTGCATTCTACTCTCTAAATACTTCATAAAAGAATGCAAAAATCTGATGACATAACTATCCGGAAATCGTCCAAGTTGGGCATTTTTGGACGTGGTCTTGTCATTCTATTTTTTACGAAAAACTATTCCGAAAAGCATTACGTGAAATACTTTAAAGTCAAATTCATCAAGCAAAAAAAAATGCTTGAAAATGCTTGAAAACCGCCAATTAAACTAGCTTTGTAAAAAAAATACAAAATAAAAGGATAACCCATGTTACGATTAAAGTTTGATCAACCGCTAACTAGTGTTCACCTTCTTGTCCGGAGGTTCGCGAAAAAAAGTTGTGACTCGCGAAATCGTAGCAAAACGGGTTTTTGGACATAAATACTCGACATTTTTTATACTTGCAAGAACACATTCAAAATTTGTATTACAAAACTCAAAATGTTAAGGCGGTATATTAACCGATAGAGACATAGCGCCATTTTTTGGCAAAAATGATTTTTACACCGCTACAAAAAATTATTGGCTTACCAGTTTTTTTTCAAATTAATACCAATTGAATATTTTTTAGTTCTCTATAAGCTGGAACTCGAATGAAGAAATAATATTTTATTTAACTCTCTGAATTAGCGCCCTAAAAATTTGCACTCGGAACAAAAAAAAAATAAAAATATAATTTTATTGATAAAAATAACCCTTTTTGTTTCTCCAAACAAATTAAAATGACAATATAATGCATTTTAAATTCTTTGTCTTTAATTTTCCACTATTTTATTAATTCTAAGAACACTATTTTGGGACGATAACTTAAATTTGATCATGCTTTTTTTTTACATTTCATTAAACTTTATTTCAAGATTTATGCAAAACAGAAATAGATACTGATTTCAATCAGTAACTCATGTTTGTTTTGACGATAAATTTGGGTTTTTCTAAAACAAATTTCGATTTGGTGGATTTCTTTTATCTGNAATTTTTCTATGCAGGTTAGCTGAATTGAGAATTCGCCCGAACCCGAAACCGCCCAAAACCAGAAAACGCCAAAAACGCCAGAAACTCGTATCAAACAGTGCTAATAAAATATGCAAAAAAAAAAGGAAAAAGACGCACACTTTGAAAACATCTGGCTAACAGTTTAGAGAGGTAACGAGGAGACAAGCCAATCAGAGCGCGCCCTCACACCTACTCGACACTTGACTAGAGTTACTACACAGAATTATATTACTTTTTTCTCCCCTTATTTTTATATATTTTTTTTCTCTTCTTTAGAATTGTTTTAGAAATTTTTCTTAAGAATTATTTTTACATTTACACAGGATACCCAGTTAACCGGCAGTTTTTTTGGCAAAACTTTTTCAGCGAAAACGCCTACACGATCACCATTTAACCGGCAGTTTTCAGTTAACCGGCAGTTTTTTTTCGCTTCAAAATTTTTTGCTATACTTTTTTTCTAAAAAAATCTTATACACCAGTTGTACAGTTATCTTTCGTACGGTTATTTTTCATTTTTGAGCTCATTTTCAGTTATCTTTCGTCGTTTTAGCAAAAACTTTCAAACTACCTATTTTCAGTTATCTTTCATTTACGGTTATCTTTAATCATTTTTGTAAAAAAGTCCGCCTACGTATTTTTGAAGCATTTTTCACAGCAAAGTAGTATTTTGAAGTCGGCATTTCGTAGCATTTGAAAAAAGAAAAATGATCGGGATGATCAGCAGCGTACAAACACATAATCTAAAAGAACAATAAATTGCTCCAGAATTAAGATATGTTTTCTTATTTATAATTCTTTCATTTCGTAGAAAAAAAACACGTATTTCGCAATACTTTCGGGTTACGTAATGCCTATTTTCAGGTAACCGGCAGATCTCGATTTTACCGCGATATCGCCTACGCAAGTACCAGTTAACCGGCATATTTGCAGTTAACCGGCAGGTTTTCAAAAAATTTTGCCTGCCGGTTAACTGGGTATCCTGTGTATTTAATTTTTTTCTTTTCTTATTTTTATTTTGCCTAACTCCTTATTTTTTTTTCATTCCTGTTTTCTAAATATAACGGGAAATTTGGAAGCTTTAGAACATGCTTTAAAAAATTGCAATTTAAAAATAAATCTTTTTTGCCTCATTTTTTACCCTTATTTTTTATACCGTACATTTTTCTGCTAAAATATCCTGTAAATACTACATATTATTCACTTCGAAAAATAAGCTTTTCAGCAACATTTGGAAGCAATAAAAGAAATAAGAAAAATAATATGACACTGTCGCGTGCGCAGAGGTTAAGAAGTCAAAAATAATTTTGGATTTCACCATCCCAAATCAAATTAATGGAAAATCACACATCAGCGTCGTTCGGCTAACCACTTTTACAATACGTTTTTATTTCATTTAGATAACAAAGTGGCGCCAAGTGCTAGTGTTCCTTTTTTGTCGCGAGATCAAATATATTGAGCCTTCATGAATAACCGGTTTCAACTAAAACCGCCAATTAAAAAGTGCTTGAATTGTACTTGATAGATTGAACACCCCCAAAGTTGCCCAACATGTTAACCATTCTCAGACGGACCAGAATCTCTAATTTACGTGAAGAGATAGTACCGACTCGAGTCGAGTGGTTAATCATGTTTTTGTCATTAAGGGGTTAAAGTTTTTTTAGTTTCTTTCTAATCATCGCTCATTTGTGGCCCATTAGAGACAAATTTCACCAGAATTGAAATGTTCTTATCTTTTGCTCTCTTGTTCGAGATTTTAGAAATTTTGGACATTGTTCATTTTTTAATAGGATTGATTGGCATCCTTTAACTCTCGAGTGTCCATCTGGCTAAATATACACGCTCAATCAATTTGAGTATGAGAGAAAGACCTTACAGATTTTTTAGGGATTATCATGAAAAATTAATTTAGTTAAGGGTCTTGACTCTCTAAGGTCCAAAGTGGCATATAATCCGTAGGGGGATAAAGATGAAAATTTCCAAAAAACGCTCTTCCGACCAGGGCTCGGCAAAAGTCGATTAAAAAATAGCTCAAAACTCGATTGAAAAATAGCTCAACTGAACTACTGAGGTCAAAAGTGAAAAAAAAATAGTCAAAAATTAGTCCAAAAAAAAAAACTTTCCTCAACTTTCCTTGGCAGTTCGAAAGAACTGTTGAGGAAAAGTAACTGTTGCCGAACCCTGCTTCCGACCATGTTAAGCTGGCATTTTTAGAGAAAAAAATTGGTTCCGTTTTTTTGTTTCTTATGATATTTGACTAAACCCGTATTTCAGTGGTTTTCGATTTAACCAAATTTACACATATTCTCCCCTGGGAGTTGAGAGGGTTTTTTTTATCAAAAACTCGTCCATTGGGGTCATGCGGCCCTAAAAGCTACGGCCGGATTGATTCCATTTTAACTAGTAATATTCTCGCTCGCGCTGTAAAGAAAAAAAAACGAAAAAGAAAACGAAGAGTTTTTGGGCGCTACTGAGACTGCCTATTGTGAGAAAGAGGACTTTACCTAAACATATTTTTGTAATTTTGTTAATCACACTGAAACCTCATTAGTAGGCCGCATGTAAGGAGCCAAAACAGACAGACGAATTAATTATTAGGGCAGATTTCAAGATTTGTTGGCCAGCAAATTAAAAGATGGTGAAACATGTGCCACGTAACTTTTTTTTTTCGATTCTATATTATATATTTGTATCGTGTGAAACTCATTTATGTTGTTATAATTACGAAAATATGAATGACGTGTGAAGTTTTGATCTATAAACATAATGTAAACATATGATTTATATGTTTTCAACTCGCTGTGCAGTCGAATATTTAGTGAAAAATGAATGACTTCTAGGTCAAAATCCTTAATATTTGAGCTTAATAACTTTTAAATTTCTAGAATGTGTTTTCTAATTCTAGAATACCACGGGAAAATTACAAAAAAAAAAAGATAAAAGCGAAAAACGAGTTTTTCTTTTGAAAACATTGATAATTGTTTCATGAAATTATGATATGCAATAGTTATTTATTTGTAAATTTTGTCAGTTTTAATTAAAACCGATCGAAAATGCGCAAAAAACGTTTTAACACAAATAAACTTCCCGTCGCATATAACAACCGTTTTTAAACCGAATAAATGCGCGTCATAAGTACTTCGTAAGCGTATGGAAATCCTTCTATTTAACTTTCACTTTGAATATCAAGACAATGTGTTAATCTAGGGATTTCGAATTGAGCAATTACGTTCATTTATTTAGTCCGCTTCGGAATAAAACTCACATGACACAAATATTTCAAAAACATTTTTTATTCTAATTTTCTACATTAATAACTCGTATTGCGAAATATTTTCGAGTTACAGAATCCTTATTTTCCATTATCTTGCCGTTTTACAATAAATAAAACACGTATTTCGCAATACTTTCGAGTTACGTAATCCCTATTATCCATTATCTTAGGATCACTTACGCAATTTCAACCATACGCCCACACACTCCACCGTTATGTTTGTAACATGACCCTATTTTTCGTTATCGTGGTTCAATTTAACCCAAAACTTTTTCAAGATAAAGGTACATCTGGTGTATTCAAACGTTAATTTTGGACTCAACCGCTTACTCAAACAATTTATAACAATAACTAAAGAGAAGTTTCGACTTCATAGGGTTTGAGAAGTCGATTTCTCGAGAAAGTAGGGTTTGAGAAGTCGATTTCTCGAGAAAGGAAATCTATATCTAGAATTTTCAATTTTGTTCCTTTTTGACCAACAAATCGAACATAGATTTAATCAATGAAGAATACACCGATAAATGTTATGAGATAGATACGAATAGATTGAATAATAATAATAGAAATAACTTATGAGGAACAAGCATTTGAAGATTATGGTACTGCTTATAAATTTTTAAACCGCAAACATGTTTTTATGAGTTCTCAGATGTTAATTAACCGAGCTCTACTCAAAGCGATTTGAAACGTATCATTCTTAAAAATTTACTTCTGTGTCGCAATTTTGAACTCATTAAAACGAAAATTTACCAACCTGGAGTAAATTTTTCGATTTTCACAGGTTGACATTAGAAAGGTGATTAAATGCCCCCACTATCGTCTTCTGTAATGTATTTTTGGTCAAAAGTAGCGTATTTTCGATACTAATTCTTGGCCGCAATTGCGGTTTGATTTGGCGTGATGAGTATAATCATGATGACGTGATAAACCGCCATCCTATTCTTTACCAGATTAAAAATAGATATAATCAGAATGGCGAGGGCCTCTGTTGGTAAACGTGATTGGGAAAGAAAATTGTGTTAAATTTGCTTTTAACATGATACCAATCTTAACGCTTTTTTGACTCAATCACAGTTAGTCTTATCACTAACCGGGATATACGCATGACTTACTCATGGGACAATTTTCCGTACCGAATTTCAACTTCTTATCAGTTTTTTCTCTAGAATTATTAAACAGAAAAATTGTTTTTGGCCGTTTCAAGTCAAATTTTTACAAAGTTTTGTCCTTTTTTTTCAAAATTTTGTATTTTACACCATAAACTGAACTCTGCGGTTGAAACAGATGAACAACCTCATACATACGGTGCCTCATGTATACGGTGCCTCATGTATACGGTGCCTCATGTATACGGTGCGTAATTTCGTCCCTTACTCAGGGGCTCAGAGTAATAAATATCTTTCGGTTCAAAGTATAAATCATACTTTTTTTGACCGACTAATATCCGAAAATGCGACTAATATCCGAAAATGCGACGAACGCTACCGGCGGTCGCTACCGGCGGTCGCTACGCGGCGGCCGCTAAATTTCAAGCATCGACGTCCGCGCGACGACCGCTACCGCTAAATTTCAGGCATCGACGTCCGCGCGACGAACGCTACCGCCAAATTTGGGGGTTTTCGGAACACTGGACTAATATAACCTTCGTCACTTTTATTCTCGCCACAAAACCAGTAATCTGATTTCTAGATCTTAGATCGTTGAAATATCCTAAAAGTACTCGAGAACCGAGAATCGGAATAATAATTCGGGAAAGCGTAGACACAAGTCAAAAACAGGTAATATGACAAAAATTTAGGACAAGATTAGCGAGGGTTAGATAATTGGTTAGGCTATGTGATTCATTCAAGATTTTTTATCATTACTGTTTTTATTTTCTGTTTTGTCTTCAATTTTGGAGGGAAAACTAATTTTTTACTACACAGTACCTACCTAAGTAAGTTAACACTCAGTAAGTAAACAATATGCAAGTAAGTTAACAAAATGCAAGTAAGTTAACAAAATGCCAGTAAGTTAACAATCTGCAAGTAAGTTAACAATATGCAAGTAAGTTAACAATATGCAAGTAAGTTAACAATATGCAAGTAAGGTAACAATATGCAAGTAAGTTAACAATTTTTTTTGACTATTTAAAAAAAACCGTCTAAATTCATGTTAGTTAACAATTTGTCACGTTTTCCAGCAGTACTCAACTAAGTTAACAATCTTCAATTAAGTTAACATGGTCAGTCAACATGTTATATCACTTTTTCACTTTAATTTTGTTAACTTACTTTAACTAGGTTATTATGAACAGTGTATTTTTGTCATTGTTCTATCATATGTTTTTTTCGAATTAGTAAGGTTAGGTGCACGTAGGTGAGCTTAGAAGGTTCTAAGGTCCGAGTTGATTGATACATAAAAAGACGTGTGGAGAATTAACAGAGAAGTTACTATCAGTCCATAGATCTTTTCGTATAGGAAACGTCGCCTCATAATCACCGTTTTTCGTTTCCTTCACGATGCGGGATCTCCAACTTGACAATTCTTGGGTAAACAGACCTTAATTTGTAGTTTTACTTTTCGGAAACTTTAGAAAGTTATTTTCTTCGTATGAATCGAAAATTAATACAGTACAATCCTAGCTCCCATTCGAGGGCAGTAACCGAAAATGAAGAAGTTAAAAAATAGAGAAACCTGCAAACGGAGTAAATTTTGTGCACGGAATAAAATTAAATTTTCTATAACTCACATATGCTATAATGATTCCGTGTGATGCGTAGATAACGTTGACGAAATAAAAAAATTAGAAAAAAGTAGACATGTTATGGCGCTAGAGAGCATTTTAGAGGCCGTTTTCAGGTTTCTCCATTTATGTCTACTGTCCGTTGAAGGCGCTTTTTAACAGTTCTACCCTAAGGAACGGTTTCTAATTAAACTTGCAGTGTTCAGATTTGGCAATTTTTGTGGTTACTGGTAGATATGGTAGAAGTGGGCAAATCGAATTTTTTTCGAAAAAAAAAACTGGTAAAGCCAAGTTGTAGAGCTCGTCTTCAGAATAAATGGTTCATATCACGTGACCTTGACCTCGTGACATGTCAAACTATATTTAATCTACAGGTTCAGACCCTAAACTTTAATTTGCGTCTATTTNATCAAAAACAGAAAATTCATAGCACTTCTAGGGTTGGCGGAATTCAAACGTCTATTATGAGTTTTCGGCAAGTTCAAGTTCAATTACACGATCGGTACTGAGGAGTATGTCACCTAAAATAATGCCATAAGATGCCGGAAGCGGTGCTTCATTCATATATAGGAAAAAGAGTTATATTGCTTCAATATAATGAGCTTATAAAACGTTTTTCCTGAACATACAAGTTGTAAACAACACGACGGACCCCTCCTTAACCAAGTTTTGTCCCTTTTTTTTCAAATTTTGTATTTTACACCAAAAACTGAACTCTGCGGTTGAAACAGATGAGCAACCTCATGTTCGGTGCGTAATTTCGTCCCTTACTCAGGGGCTCTGAGTTATAAATATCTTATTTTTTTTAAACCGACTAATACAAGCTTCGTCACTTTTATTCTCGCCACAAAACCAGTAATCTGATTTCTAGAATCTAGATGTTAGATCGTTGAAATATCCAAAAAGTACTCAAGAACCGAGAATCGGAATAATAATTCGGGAAAGTGTAGACACAAGTCAAAAACAGGTACTTTGACAAAAATTTAGGACAAGATTAGCGAGGGTTAGATAATTGGTTAGGCGATGTGATTAATTCTAGATCTTTATCATAATGATAATTTACTCGCTAATTTACTGTTTTTATTTTCTGTTTTGTCTTGAATTTTGGAGGGAAAACTAATGTTTTACTACACAGTACCTACCTAAATAAGTTAACACTCAGAAACTTAACAATATGCAAGTAAGTTAACAATATGCATGAAAGTTAACAATTTTTTTGACTATTAAAAAAACCGTCTAAATTCATGTTAGTTAACAATTTTTCACGTTTTCCAGCAGTACTCAACTAAGTTAGCAATCTTCAATTAAGTTAACATGGTAAGTCAACATGTTATAACACTTTTCACTTCAATTTTGTTAACTTTTTTCGAATTAGTAAGGTTAGGTGCACGTAGGTGAGCTTAGAAGGTTCTAAGGTCCGAGTTGGTTGATACATAAAAAGACGTGTGGAGAATTAACAGAGAAGTTACTATCAGTCCATAGATCTTTTCGTATAGGAAACGTCGCCTCATAATCACCGTTTTTCGTTTCCTTCACGATGCGGGATCTCCAACTTGACAATTCTTGGGTAAACAGACCTTAATTTGTAGTTTTACTTTTCGGAAACTTTAGAAAGTTATTTTCTTCGTATGAATCGCAAATTAATGCAGTACAATCCTAGCTCCCATTCGAGGGCAGTAACCGAAAATGAAGAAGTTAAAAAATAGAGAAATTGTGTGCCCAGAAAAAATAAAATTTTCTATAACTCACATATACTATAATGATTCCGTGTGATGCGTAGATAACGTTGGTGAAATAAGAAAATTAGAAAAAAGTAGACATGTTCTGGCGCTAGAGAGCATTTTAGAGGCCGTTTTCAGGTTTCTCCATTTATATTCACTGTTGAAGGCGTTTTTTAACAGTTCTACCCTAAGGGACGGTTTCTAATTAAACTTGCAGTGTTCAGATTTGGCGATTTTTGTGGTTACTATGCTTTTTAGAGTGCAAGGGGTCCAAAATGGGAATAAGCCTCAATTTAAATGTTTTGAATATTAATCTGATAAGTTACAGTAATCAAGTTCAAAAAGCACGAAAGTGAACATCAAAAAATGCATTCCTAATTAGAATTTCTGAGGAACTATCTATTTAGCAAGTTCTTAATAACTAAAAAAAGTTTAATTAGCCAATTGTATAATGTCGGGCGGTTTTTAACGCCCGTACGCAAAAAACATTTTTCTAAGTATAAATAATATAAAGTTCAGTAGTCGAAAATAAATAGCATCATCGTAGCGTGTTTAGTTTTAATTTTTGGACTTTCTAAAACACGCCGTTGGTTAATAAATTTAGTGTCCTTGACATATTGTTTCAAACGTGTTTCGGGAGAATTTTTAACATGAAAATTCAGAAACGTGAAACATACCTAAATAAGATAACAAGAGTCAAAAGTCCTACAAAATTTGTACGTATTGCGCAATTCCTCGCTTGTGCTATTATCTGGCCGATCTCTCATTGGATAAAAACAATAGGTATTGCGAAATTTCCCGCTCGTGTTCTTGTCTGGCCGTCTTTGGCCGAAAATTTTCCAGATAGTCCGCCTACACCCTGCGTCGTTATCTGGCCATTATTACGTAATGTTTTTTCGACGAAAATGTCGGCCAGATAACGACGCACCCGGTGTATATATAATGAATTTAGAATTCTAAATAGAAACTCGTTGAATGTGCGTCATACAAGTATCGGTCATACAGGTATGGGCTACAATTTTTTTAAGGTTACACGATAAAATCATGTCAGTTACGGAAAAGATTTACTGCATAACGTAACAATTTGTTTGTAAAAAATGTATTTTGTTGTAGCAACATGGAAACGACATGAATAATACTTGTATTTTGTATCCGGCCATTTTCAGCTGAGCTCCAAACATGACGTTTAATCAAAAAGCCGATTACTTAGACCAAAAAAGTTCATAAAATTGAACAAAAATTATGTAGCATTCTATAGTATGTAGCAATTTCACAACGAATGTCGAGTAGTTTAAACAAAAAAAATTTGGTTCTGTAGAAGGTGAAACTGATAAAAATTTACTACACCAGGCCCTGGTGACCAGGGGCGTCATTATCTTACAAAACTAGACCAAAAAGTGTAATACACAGGGTGCGCAGTTATCTTGCGAACTTGGTTCTTGAAAAGTCGCAAGATAAGCGTTTTTTCGCAAGATAACTGCTCAATGCGTAGGCGGAAACGCTGAAAAACCCCAAAAAATGCATGATTTCGCAAGATAACAGCACGGTCGTATTTTTCTAGAACTTTTCGCAAGATAAGAGCACGAGCGAGGTATTGCGAAATACGAAATTGTTATTATCCAATGAGAGACCGGCCTGATGAACTCACGAGCAGGAAATTTTTAGATCCGAAAATATTACTCATTGTTTAGCCTAAGTAAATTGAACTAACAATACCTTATGAATAGGTTTCAATATTAGATCTTGGAGAGAAAATCGAACAAGTCAGGTTATAAGAGAAATCTTTAGGTTGTATGATGAAGTTGGCCAGATAAACCCACATTTAGCCGGATTAACCCGGTGTGCTTGGGCAGGTTAGCAATTTTTTTTTNCTAAATAGTCAGATCGACGTAGTTTGACGAGCTCTACTACTGGGCTTCACCAGTTTTTTTTCGAAAAATTTTCGATTTGCCCACTTCTACCATATCTACCACTATGCTTTTTAGAGTGAAAAAGGTCCAACATGGGCCTTTTCCCATTTAAAACATCAATTTAAATGTTTTGAATATTAATCTGATAAGTTACAGTAATCAAGTTCAAAAAGCACGAAAGTGAACATCAAAAATTGCATTCTTAATTAGAATTTCTAAGGAACTATCTATTTAACAAGTTCTAAATAACTAAAAAAAAGTTAATTTGCCAATTGTATAATGTCGGGCGGTTTTTAACGCCCGTACGAAAAAAACATTTTTCTAAGTATAAATAATATAAAGTTCAGTAGTCGAAACTAAATAGCATCATCGTAGCGTGTTTTATTTCAATTTTTTGACTTTCTAAAACACGCCGTTGGTTAATCAATTGAGTGCTCTTGACAAATTGTTTCAAACGTGTTTTGGGAGAATTTTTAACATGAAAAGTCAGAAACGTGAAATATACCTAAAATGTACCTAAATAAGATAATAATAGTCAAAAGTTCTCCAAAATTTGTCCTTATTTCGCAATTCCCTGCTTGTGCTCTTATGTAGCCGATCTCTTATTGGATAATAACAATAAGGTATTGCGCAATTCCCCGCTCGTGCTGTTCTCTGGCCGATCTCTCATTGGATAAAAACAAAAGGGTATTGCGAAATCCCCGCTCGTGCTCTTATCTGGCCGTTTTTGGACGAAAATTTGTCAGATAGTCCGCCAACACCCTGCGCCGTTATCTGACCATTATTATGTAACAAAATGTTTTTTCTCCGAAAATGTCGACCGGATAACGGCGCGACCAGATAACATCGCGATGTCTGTAGCGTGCTCACGCCTAAAACCTTTTTTTCACACCGTGCGGCGCGCCGTCGATTCAAAATGATCTATTCTAGAATTCTTAAAAAAAAATCGTTGAATGTGCGTCATACAAGTATGGGTCATACAGGTATGGGCTACAATTTTTCTAAGGTTACACGATAAAATCATGTCATTTACGGAAAAGATTTATTGGACAACGTAACAATTTGTTTGTAAAATAATGTATTTTGTTGTAGCAACATGGAAACAACATGAATAATACTTGTATTTTGTATCCGGCCATTTTCAGCTAAGCTCGTAACCTGTAGTTTAATCAAAAAGCAGAATACTTAGACCAAAAAAGTTCATAAAATTTTATGTAGCAATCTATAGTATGTAGCAATTTCACAACAAATGTCGAATAGTTTAGACAAAAAGTTTATGGTGCTGTAGAATGTGAAACCAATAAAAATTTACTACACTAGGGGCGCCATTATCTTAAAAACTAGACCAAAAAGTGTGATATAAGGGAAAATTTTAAAATACCGGCGGGGTGCGTAGACGATTTTGTTGAAAAACGCCAAAAATAAGAAATTGTAAGATACCGCGGCGGGGTGCATAGGATATGTAGTTGAAAAACGCCAAAAATAAAGATATGAGATGAGGAGGTAACATAACGGCGCACTTGGCCCGTTCACTGTGACTTGGGGTATAAGTTTCTAGTTATTTAAAACAGAAATTTGAACGTAAAATCCTCTTTTCTTTATCATATTTTTCGGAATAACATTAGAAAAATTTTTCGGATATTCGCGAATGGCACAAAATTCGAACTTCGCCAAATAACGACATGATCGGGTCAATTCCTTTCATATATTGGTTTTTGGATACAAAAATTCTCAAAAATAATGCCCGAAAAAGTATTCTTGAAAAAAATATTTCGGTGAACATTTTCAATTTCTAAAAAAAAAGCTGGAAAGGATTTATAATGATTAGTGGAAAGTGTCATTTCTACATGAAAAAATGCAAACATTATACATGTATAAACATGTTTGTACACGAAAACCAATTGACTTTCGAGTATACGCATGAATGTCGCTTAAATATGATTTATCATATCTAAAACATATCTGAACATATCCGAACAAGTTAATCGTCGCCCATTTTTCAACCCATTCGTATTTGGACACGCTCAAAATTATTATTTTTTTGACTTTTAACTCTTAGTGAGAAGTATTATATGTCTAAGCTTCAAAACTACAGTTTTTTTTTCTCAAAAAATTTTAAATAGCAACTTTTGGGGTTTGACATATAATATCTATTTTATTTTAGGGTTTAAAACCCACAAACTGAAAATAATATTATCTGAGTCATCATGGCGTCTGTGATAGTACACACGCTACGCCGTTAATTTAACAGGAGTTGGTGATTAACTCTGGGAGTTGAAAGTGGCACAACCATGACACAACGACATGTCGCGACACATATTGTAACAGTATGTAACTTTTCACATACTGAAAAAAATGTCTTTTCCACATATCGGAAAATATGTTCTTGGAGACATACTGGAAAAAAAGTACCTAGGCGACAGATGGAGACTTTTTTTCAGTATGTCTCCGAGACATATTTCTGCGATATGTGGAAAAACATTTTTTTCAGTATGTGGAAAAGTTACANTGAGTTTTTCTAGAAACTCCACGTGCCGTTATTGGGTCAAAATGTTTGATTGAAATTTCCAGACATTCCGCCTAGCCCTGCGCCGTTATCGGGCCAAAACGCGTTATCGGAGCAAAATTTGTCCCCAAAATGTTGACCCGATAACGGCGCAGAGGGCGTATGGTTTATTTCGCGACTTTTAGTTGTGTTTTGCAACGAACATCACAAAAAAAAGCATTTGTGATACATACTAGAAAAATTTTTTTTGGTACATACTGGCTATAATATTGAAAAAACATATTATCTAATATGTGCGAGAACATACTAAAAGATATGTGTCAATGTGATTACACATATGGGCTAATATGTTCCCGTACATATTTTTCAGTATGTCTCCAAAAAGCAACCAAAAAGAACATAATGCACGAAATTATATTTTAAGAAAACGAAAATTCATCCTAGATTGGGCCAGAAGTGTTTTTGGTCTCAGACAGATGAAAATATATATATACAATCCCTGCGTGTTTATCCGGCCACTTCATCTGGTAACTATTGTTGCATATTTTCCGGATTTTTTGCCTACCTCTTAAGGGTTTATTCAGCCCCTACTGGTTTTCCGATGATTTCTAAAAGGCGTAAGTGGCTCGATAAACACGAACGGCATGAATAAAAAAAATCAAACATGACTAAGTTCAGATTGAGAAGATTGTTCGATTTTTGCTAAAAACGAAAAAGCATGTTATTTTAGATATGGACAGTGATTAAAATGTATCTTTTTGCATCGTCCACGCTCGATTTGGGAAACATTCTTCCACGGAAAGGAAATAACTTCCACCAAAAACAAATTCAACAAGAAATACGCGATTGAACGTGTATTGATAACATACCGGGCGAGATCATGCAAAAATGCATGACGTAGCATGTACAATATTTGACTATGCAAATATTAATTTCAATACATTTTTGGTCATATTTCCGCGTAACCGGCAAACAGGGGGTGTCGCCAAACAACCGTATATTTGAAAACTGACCCGTATATGGAGACACGCCCTTGTTTGGTGCACCCAGGATAAACGGATTTTTCTTGTGTTTAATGTATTACGGTAACAAATTTATACACCCCCTGCGCTGTTATCTTGTCACCCGTTATCTTGCAGATTTTCCCGTTCGCTCCGTTATCTTGCAGATTTTTTTCGGCCAATTTTCCAGGAATCCCTATCTTTATGTGTTAAGCCCTGCGCTGTTATCTTGCAGATGTCCCCGTTCGCTCCGTTATCTTGCGGATTTTTTTCATGCGATAGTTGCAAGATAACAGCGCAGGGGGTGTAATACATTTACGTAATTTACTTAGGTCACTTTTGGCAAAGGCGATTTTGTAGAATTAATCATACACTTTTTATGTCAATTCGAAATAAACAAACAGGAAGGGTACTCTTTGTAATACTGCATAAATCCATGGTACGAAGCTTCAATTTCCGTATTTTATTCCGGCTACAGATAATAATAGTAAGTTGTGACGAAACCGAAGGACAAATTAAGTAACGCGAAATAGTTTCGACAACATAAGTCCTGACTTTGACATTGATTAATGTAGCTTTCAACAAATTGTTTATAATAAGAGTGTAATTTACACTCTTTCGAAACACTTTATTGTAATAATGGACAGTTATCCCTTTATTATTCCCGACGCCCGCTGTGCCCAGTTATGCATATTTGCCAGCTTTTATGATAAACTTTTTTTGTCTCAATAAGAGGTTGTACAGTCTTTACCCCTTTTTGTTACAATTATTCCTTTTTGGGAGGCTTTTTTCGGCAAAAATGGAGCCATTTTGATAGAAAAATGATCCTTTTTGTTACAATGCTCCTTTTTCGGACGCTATCGAAAATCGAACACGTCCCTCAAAAGGAGTGAGGACTGTATAACATTTTTTGGATAAAAATAATCAAAACCGTTTTCACGTTTTTGCACTCTCGGGACAAAATAAATCATAATATCTGAATAAAAAAATAATTGCAGTTTGGCATGATAGTTTAAGTGTAAATCTGGACTAATATACAATATCTGATGACCACCAATTTTGGGTAAAAAACGTCATTTTGGTTCCCTTGGGGTATCATTTGACCAATCGTATCAAATCACTATGTCTTTTATGAAACCGCGGTTGTTGAATTGAGACGCCAAGAAAACTTCATAATAATCTAATTAACGAAACACCAATGTTAGGGTGTGCGCATTTACGTAGAATTTATTTTGGAGTTCATCATAGTTAATCATTTACATTAAATTTTAACAGCTTGATATATGGAAACAAGTTTAGTTTCCGAAAAACAACGGTCATGGCCCATGAGGAGAAGTTTTAAACAAAATTACTCCCAGGCGTCCGTTTGTCCAAATTTTGGATCCCGCCGTTTACCGTGTTTTTCGGCAAAAACATTTATCTATTTTCTGGTTTATTTATCAAACGACAATGCGATTCATCCAAAGTGTTTGAAACCGTGAATACGTAATACAGTCCCGACCTTCTTGAGGTGCACAACTGTCTTAATGTGCACTTTGTTGAAATTGTCTCTTTTTACACATAATCCCGCTCAGATTTACTATGACCTTTTTTTGCTAAAATGAGCTGTAAATATAGGAATTCAAAAACCGCGAGAATACAATTTCTTCCCTCATTCCAAAAACACAAATGACCATATTTAAAATGCAGGTTAACGCTTCTGATTGACTTTCAATTTTTGTTTCTGATTTTTGCGCTTCTTATCGCGGTCAGCTCGTAATGAACACTTTTTTCCCAAGACTTTTTAACGCGATAAAGACTGTGCTGTTAGTTGCCGCAGACCCTCATGCGTTAAACGAACGGACACTTTTATTTAACGAGTGTTCAAAGAAGATGACGCAAATTTGCATAAGATGATAAACGAAAAAAAAACGCAAAAGTCAGTTTAAATACTTAAATATGTACGAAATAACGAAGATGACATTGATAGGGTTAGACCAAATTGGCTTCTTTGTCATCGACTTATTTTCTTCGTATGTTTTTCGCGATTTTTTGTTTTCTGCGCAAATTTTGAATATTGAATACATTTGTCATTACGTCTCGTCTGACGTACTGTCATAAGGACCTTATGATAAGGTGTCAAAACCGTATGACTGGAACCGGGAATATAATTAAAAGCAGGTGTACATAATAGCGAGATTGAAAACTTTCGCCTACGGGGCCTACGGGGCAACGCAGAACTTTGAATTTCAAATTATCTATTTATTACAAACATATCAAAATTTAAAAAAAAACAGTATTAACAGTCATGCACATATTGGGTAGCTAGCTACCCATTTTCATTTTTTTTCTAAATGAAAAGAGACCGGCTTGTAATAATAAAAAACGGATAACAGATTTGAAATAAAAAAAATACGTTTTTATATGGGAGAAAAATATTTTTTTTTAGAAATTTGTTTTCACGTTTGGGTGTGTGGAGGACGAGGATTACGATTGAAAACCACCCCAGTAAGAGAAGAAGAACAGGGCTTCCAAATAAAATAATAATCAGAAAAATCCGTTGATTGTTTGGCGTGCTAGAGCAAATTGGGTAGCTAGCTACCCCAGATGCGCATCACTGTTATAGTAAACTCGATACGCATGAATGTTAAACAATGATAAATGTTTAAATTGAAAAAATGATCAAAATAAATTTCACCAAAGAATTAATTAAAAGGAACTTTTGTCCAAAACTTTTTATTACTTATAGTTGTTATTACTACGTAGTGTAAATCGATAATAGATTTTTGTCAATATTAGTACTGGTATTTTTTAGAACTCGTAGTTTATGATAAGGGACTAGGTAAACTATGATGAATTGAATTGATTGTAAAATCTATGCATTTTTTGAAAATAATCTGTGTCATGGTGATTATGACGGGTGTGAAGTGCTACCGCGATTAACCTGTTCGAAAAGCGGCCGAATATTTACATTAAAACTAAGATGTGAACCGAAAACGACTGGCACTTGCTGTTTTACGTGTTCGACTCAAAACCACGCCAAAAATAAAAATATTGTTCTCCTTTTTGTCATCAAGATTCAACTCTCAGGGGGAAGGACTTTTTGATAACCCGTAGGAGGAAATTGTGTACACGTATTCACACACTTAAAAATTCACAATAATTCGCAACAATTCTGGTAAAACTGGTAAAGCCAAGTTGTAGAGATGGTCAAACTACGTCGATCTGACTATTAAGAAGTTGATTTGGGCCACCAGGGCGCCCTAGAGAGTTGTTTGAAATATCAAACCCACGCAAAAAAAAAAATACCGCCAATGGAATTTTTTCGAAAAGTTGAGGGGGGGGCTCAGCAATACAAATTCTGCCCTACGCGGCCTCTTCATGCCTTAAATCGACGAAAAACCAAGTTGTGTGCATATATGCAAACACTTCCCCCTGCGAGTTTAGTATTAATCTTTAAATACATCGTGGTCTACAGGAGAACATAAATTTTGAAGAACATTGAAGAACAACTTGAAGTAAATCGAATAAAGTGTTTTTCGACGAAATCGTTTTCAGGCGAAATTCACTCTCCATACTGGGCGACTTTTTTTCTTTCGATTTTAAACAAATTTCTCTCAATTGTAAAACAGTTTTTATGACAAAGATGAATTGTTGTCAAGAATTACTGTTGTATTTGGCCGCAACGTTTAATTAAAATTACAACGCGGTGTTCTTCATGGTACTTGACGATGTCTTCAAAAATATTTGGAACTTTAACGTCCTGTCGAGTTAAATTGTCAGGGGACAAATAAGAACGATTTTGTTGAAGACGTTTTTCACCAAAAAAGATTCTATTTGTGAAAAAATGATGATTAATGAAATCATTCTATTCAAAAGTAACGGCAAAATTTTAAAAGATGAAGAGTTCACAAAAATACATTACACCCCCTGTGCACGTATGTTTCCAGCACTTATGTTTCTGCTCAGCCCCGTCCGTGCAGTTATATTTCCGTTTTTTTCGAAATATTTTCCACTTAGTCCGCCTACGCACTGTGCACTTATGTTTCTGCACTAACAAATTTCAGTCAAAACGCCTACACATTGTGCACTTATGTTTCCGACGGTGCAGTTATGTTTCCGCTTTTTGAAAAAAATTGAAACATAAGTGCACATGGGGTGTATAAGAACAAAATTCATAACAATTTTACGGGTTTATCAGACTATTTCTAGTTTCCAAAATTACTGGAAATGCCAGGAATTATTTTTGTTTTAATATTGACGGGGTTAGTAATGCAATTTTAAGCTAAACCGGTCTCACACTTGAAGTTCCGGAAAAATGATCCCGATGACTAAAACCCAGTGACTTACCCCTAGGAGTTAAATTCCCTTGTTTTCATTTGTATTCTTAATTTTCAGCTAGAAAACTGAACAACTTTACTTTTATTTTCCAAGAAGCGTCATTTTTTGCAGCTGCAACACAATCTTCAAGAAAAATTTCACCGGTTTGGTTTGATCCACTTTGCTCCGAATGTGTCAAACCAATCCGTCATTTCGTCCTTTGAAAGTATATATTCGTTACGTTCTAAAACAATAAGGCAATTGAAATTTTGCAAAACAAAGTCTTATGTTTAATTGGTTTCTGTCACTTTCAGAATAACATAATGTCATCAAAAGAAGTCATTTTCCACACTTCTTATAAAGACTCATAGAAAAAATCAAATATATACACTCCCTGCGCCATTATCTTGCAATTTGCGTATGAAAACAATCTGCAAGATAACGAAGCGAATGGGGACCTGCAAGATAACAGCGCAGTGCCTAACACATAAACAGGGATTCCTGGATAATTGGTCAAGAATAAATCCGCAAGATAACGGGCGACAAGATAACAGCGCAGGGGGTGTACCACCTGACCACAATTGTTTACAGAAAAAGTGTCAAGATAATTCATTTTTATAGATAATTAGGTAGTGCATATGGTATAATTATTGGAAATCGGGATACAATTTTATCCAATATTTAGATAACTCTATGTTGGTAAGATAACTGGTTGGGGGATATAGATTGTATCATGAAGCCCAACACTACTGGAGGATTTGACTTGCTATATTTACGAACGCCCAGATTATCCGGCCAATTTCGCCGCTGAAAACCTACGGAATTATGCCCGAGGTGGTCGGATGAACGCATAGTGCGTGGGCGGCCTAGCCGAAGAAAAAAAAAATCGGACAAAAAATGACCGGATAAACGAACGTGCGGGCAAAGTAACCGGAGAAAGGGCCGGATTAATCTATGTTGAGAGGGTAATTTGGAAAATGTTGAGGTATAGGTTCCATAATTTTTTGCTGGAATTTCTACTTCTTAACTCTCAGGAGGAAGGAGTTTTTGGGAACCCGTAGGGGGAAATGCGTGTAAATAAACACGCACTTCAAAAATTCACAATTTTTCGCAGTAATTCAAAAAAAACTGGTAAAGTTGTAGAGCTCGACAAACTACGTCGATCTGACTATTCAGAAATTGATTTCGGCCACCGGGGCCCCTTAGAGAGCTCTTTGAAATCTCCAACCTAGGCAAAAAAACACCGTCAATCGAATTTTCTCGAAAAGTTGAGGAAGGGGGGTCACCAATACCCGTTTTGCCCTACGGGGCTTCCATATGCCTTAAATTGACAACAAAAAACACTTTGCGTGTCTATTTACACGCACTTACCCCTGGGAGTTAATTTATCCTAGCATATTTTTCCTAGCTAAAAAACCTGAACAAAAAACATTCTCATTTTAATTGCTTCTTGTCAATTCGAGAATAACATGATGTCATCAGAATAAGTCAGTGTCTAACAGAGAGCAATGGAAAAACAGAAAAAACGTAGAAACATGCCATTTTGGCTAATTCGGACAAATCTGAAGCGTTTTTTCACATTTTGTCGAGAAATATGATCAGAACATGCGTAAGATTGCAATTGATTAGTCTTCGGACAATTACAAATAATCAAATGGTTTATTCTGAAAATGATGCGTTATCATTTTGCAGCACCGAGAAACGAAAGCTATATTGACCTTTATAAAGTACCAGGTAACTCAAATTACACCACCTAACCAGTTATCTTAACAATTGTTTTGCTGGAAAGCTGTTGAGATAATTGATTTTTTTTAATTAGAGAATCGGGTAGGGTTAAAAAAAGTTAGTATTACCTGTCATTGTTAAGATTACGGATTAGGTAGTGTAATATATTGGATGTTTGATACACTACTGCGTAGTTAAGTCGCATCGAGCTAATTTGCAGAAACGTAATATTTTGTCATTTTATTGCGAAATTTCACCATTTACATTATAGGCTATAATTTCTAGCTTGGCGGCCTACGCCCTTCGCAAGAGTTTTTCCCTTTGTCGTTAAGTTTCAGTTTAATTACAACCCTGCGCAATAATGTTGCAGTTTTTCTCGGACAAATAAAATCATTTATTGTTTTCAGAAATTCTTTAATTCTAAAATCATATCTTTAACGCTTTATTAAGGTTTTTCCAAATTTTCACGAATCTGGGGTTCTTGATTGCGTTTTTATAAAATTCCTGGAAAGAGAAACTTCATCTATAAAAATACTTTTCATATCTGGATAGCGTTTTTCTAATCATAAGGTAATCCTGTAAATTAATTTGTTGATTTGTTTTCACTTCCGCCGTAAAGTGGCTCTAACGTGCTCAGCACTCTCAAATTGAATTTCTAATTAGACAGGTCTGTTTGGCGATTAGCGTTTAAACGTTAATCAGGATTTATTGATGTTAGGCACACGCCCTTTTTTACTTTTCCTTTCACCAAGGAAACAATTCATTTCAAAATAATGACCAGTGTTATCAGTATTTTAACTTGTAATTTTGCTGTAATGAAAAAAAAATAAAGAACAACAAAAGTTTGTCTATTAGATATTAAATATGACAGAACCGTTTGCACCGGTCCGCTGCGCAGTTATCGGGCATCTACAGTATCGGTAGTTATTGGGCAAGTTGGCCTGCTCGTGCTGTTATCGAGCAGGTTTTTGGCCAAAAAATTTGCACTTTTCCGCCTACGCCCTCCGGCGTTATCGGGGACAAAACCTGCCCGATAACTGCGCACGGTGTGTATTAAATATTATATGTTTTTCTAATAAATATTCACGCCTAGGCGCGCCTGAAAGTAACTGTAGCCTATAGTCTGATGGGCCAAAAACTTTTAGAATATTGTGAATGAGTACAAAACGGAACTTAGAACTCGCTTATCTATTCGAGCTAGAATAACAACACGCAACAAACGGATTTTACACAAAATATACATGATTACTCATGATACTTTAAAGACCGCAGAAGGAAGGTAACTGCTTCCTAAATAACGTCAAAAATAAATGCGAAATTGGAACACGCTTCAAAATTTACTATTTGCGTCGCATTTGTACAAAAAATATTCTGTTTTGAAAATTAACGCCCTTAAAGTCAAGAAAGTGTCCGTAAGTTAAATAAAATCACTGAAGTTAACAGTCGGCTCACGTCAACTTTTTCGTACACGCACTGTCTTCTAAAGTTAACAAAATTCTTAGACAGTAAAAAATTTACTAAAGTTACAAAAATGATTTACAAAACTAGTTAACAGAATTATTTAACATAATCTAGTTAACAGAATTTACAAATGTAGTTAAACAAATTATTTAACAAAACAAGTTAACAGAACAAGTTAACAAAACAAGTTAACAAAATAATTTAACAAAATAAGAGAACAACATATGTTGACATAATCGGTTAATAAAAATGGTTAACAACAGTTGTAAGGAAAAAAACACAAATGACTTGAACGTTTCTCATTGATAGGTCAGATTGATGACTTGTCAAGGAATGGTACCGGCAATTATCCGCGATAACTAAGCGGGATCAGATTTCTGGCAGTATAACAGAAGTGGCTCTAATTTTATGGATCACTGAAAACTAGGTCATTTTCATCTTTTGTCGTCAATATTGTATTAATTCGTTATTTTTAGCCCAAATCTTTGATTTTATTTTCATATTGTGGAGTTTTAAGATGGTTAATTCATATTTTGGATAAAAAGCAGTGAATTTACCACAACCACTGGTACCGGTTTCAATATATATTTTTTACAAAAAGACGTTTTTCGGATATTTTTTACTTTTCAATGTTGTCGCGACAATGGAATCATGATCGACCTCGGTTCAAGAAAGTGAAAAAGTGTATTAAAAATTATCGTGTTAATGAATCAGGTACCTCAAAAATGAAGCTAACCGAGCAAAATGGTGTGTGTTGTGGGCACAAAATAAAATCAGAAAAAAAATACGAAAATGGAAAAAACCTAAAAACGGAGAAACTTCTCCATTTTCGAGTTTCTGTGTTTTTCAATTTCTCCATTTCCGGGTGTTATTTAAAAACGGTGAAAAAAACAAAAACAAAATCATTGATATAAAATTTTCTCCATTTTCAGGTTTCTCGATGTTCCGACCAGACCTGGAAAAACCGAGAAAAACCCAACCGGAGAAAAATTGTCGTTTAGGTTTCTCCATTTTTAGGGTAATGCGGTGTCGAACTGGTTAACAAGCAGTTAAACGGTCTCGTTGATTGTGTTAAACGGGCGGTAGCTTAATGTTATCAAAGATCCCTCGTTTCGTTCTTTATTTCCATCCGTTTTAAAGGTGCATTTGATGGCGTGTAATTTTCAGCCGGTAAAACACCACTAATCATATCCACGTACCTCAAAACGCTGCAAAACAGCAAAGAGCATAAAATGAGAAAAAAAACGATAAAAATTCAAAAACATAAACGCAAATAATTATATGTTGTGAAAATGATCGAGCAAACAGCTTCACATATTTAGCGTCGATCGAAAAGTGGATAATCTTTGCGAAAAAGGGGGCTTTGGCCTAAACACCTCCCTAAATTATCACGAATCGGAGGATAAAAAACTTTTGCTTCTAAACATCCTTGATCTGATCTTTGATAAGATGAGAACAATATTTAACGTTAAAAATGTTCTATTCAAGACGTATTTACACGTTTTTTCCTCCGTTAGCACTGAATGTATAGTATGGGGTATAATAACGCGCTACTCGCTTTTCTAGTTTTCATGTTTATTAGAATACAGAATTTTAGAAAGTGAGAACCCCGTTATCATACCTCATACGGTATATGTTACGCATGTTACGCATTCAGGAAATGAAACATACCGGATAACTGCGCAGAGTGTCAGATAACTGCGTAGGGCGTTAGCGGTTTAATACCGTGCTCGATCTTTCGTAGTGTGCCGAGCAAGTTCGCAGAGCATAGGCTGAAAGAGAATTAAAATTAAGGAAATAAAAACGTGTCGGACAACACAAACGAGCGGGCTTACTTGTCGGATAACTGGACATGGGGTCATTGATCTTTTAACTTTTAACGCGTTTTCATGTCGAGTAAAGTTGGTTAACAATACTACCTACCCAGAATGTTTATACGTTATTATATCGAGCTTCAGCGGGTGAAAGTTAACAAAACTTATTTTTAGTCGAGTTTTCAGAATAAATTTAAAATAAAACAATGACATGTTCTACATAAATCGGGCGCTTCCAAACCCAAACCGCCTAGAAGTTTATAGTTAAGAATTACGGTCAATATGTTTTTATTATAAAAAAATGCGCTGAATTATTTTAAGCGAAATTAAAAGTTGAAACTATCGTGAATTATCGTTAACACGGGATTGCTTTAAATAATGACAATTGTACTCTGTAGTTAATACATTTAGTACTGTATATTTAATGTTGACCCAGTTTGATTGCCTTAGTACAGACTCTGTCAAGGAATCAATCTTCAAATTTTGAGCTGAATTTTAGTATAATCAGAAAATAGAGCGCTTTCATAAAAAAACACCTACAATGAATTTTTGAACGTTTAAAAATCAAAATTCAAAGTGTTTCTTTGGAATACTTACCAGAATTTTAAATCGTTTTAAAGTATTTTGGCAATTAAAAGGGCATTTTTTTATTTGTCGGCAACGTAGAATTACTGGAACAATCTGGAATTTTTTCTTGTTACGAAATTCAGGAGGGTTGATTTCAAAATCCTAAAGCAAAATCCTGTATGCAGCTTCATATTTATTGTTTAAACAAAGATAAAAAAAAATCTCTGAAACTATTAAATTAAGTTATTTGTGCCAAAATATAATTTGAAAAAAAAACATGATTTTAAAGCCGTATTTTAACAATAATGCAAGACTTTTATATTTATTTTCTGACTGAAGGTCCATTTTGACCAAGAAATTTTAAAAAGTTCTTATTAACGGACAAAAGTCAAATTCAGGGACAAATTGTCATTATTATAATGAACTTGGATAAAAAATAGCGCACCGTCCATTAATCCGAGACCCTATTGTAGTAAAAGAAATAAAATACGTTATTCGTGGGTTCGCCAATAAAGGGTCAAATCGCTATATAAGGGTCAATTTTCAAAACTAAATTGACCCTTATTTGGCGATTCCCTGTATTTATCATAAAGTAATCGTTTTTGGGCCAAATTTATAAGAATAAACTGATGATAAAATGTATCCTAGTTTTCGCATGTCACATTTCTATTAACTCCTGACTGAAGTTTTTCTATAAAATTTCAAACGGGATAAAACAAGATGACAAAGTATAATCGAGCTAAATATTTGTGTTTAAAAAGAGAAGAAATGAAGTAAGGGCACTGAACATAAGCCAAAAAGATTATGCCAGTTGCCTTGCCCTTATCGTTAGTGCTATTGCCAAACTGTTTGGTAAATATTTTACGATTCTAGAATGTGCCCGTCAAATTCCAAATGTGAATATTTAGGCTGATTTTAGCTGAACTCGCGACCCTAACAATTGAATTATCACAGTTTCAAGCTAATATTTGCATACGTTCTAGTAAGATAGTAAAGCAGTGATAATTTGATTATCAGTACTGTGGAGTCCATTTTAGCGTTTTTTGGAATCTAGAAATTTAGCACAATTCAATAATACTCATGAATCACGAGTCATGATAAGTTTTTTTTTGACCGAAAAAACGGAAAAGGTTTTTCGCGGAATTTCTGCCAAAGGTTTTTGGGCTAAATACGTTTTCCGCGAAAAGCTGCGTTCTGCGAGATACTTTTTCCGCGAAAAGTTTTTTTCTGCAAATTGCGTTTTCTTTATTTTTCGCGAAAATGTTTTTTTTTGTATTTTTGGCGAAACACTTTATCCACAAAAGACCGCCGTGTCGAAAAGCGGGTGGGAGCGCTCCTTATTGGAATAAGGACTGTACAAAATGTTCCGTAAAATTATACCATTTTAACCGTAAAAACGAAGAATCATGAGTTGAATATTAATTTGTGTAAAAAAGTTAAATTGATCAATTAACATGAAAAAAGCGTTGAAGTAGTCCGTCTCGTCTTCCAATGACGGTCTATTATAGGATGATGTCCAAAAATTGCAAAAACATGAACGTTCCACGTAGTTTGACTCATTAATGTTGACCATTTCCTTAATAGCCGGATATCATGGTGGGTCATTAAGTAATTGAACACACATTACCGTAACTCTAACACATAAACATATTTTTTGGTTTGCGTCGACTATTTGAGCCGACTTTTTCTCTTCAAGAGAAAAATATAGATATAAGTTTTTGGCCATAAGATATAGCCCATAAGTTATGGGCCATAAGTTATGGGCCATAAATAACAATTTTTTTGCGAAAAAAAGTTATTTCACCATTCGACGTGAAATTAAAAAGTGGATTGTAAAGATCTAACCCAGTTTTGTCTTAAGTTTATCATGTCACATCGTAAACTTGATAAGAAGCCTAAAACGGGCAATTTTTGCTTTCAGTGGAAAATGGGCATTGCTATATTGCTATATTGAGTCATTGTTTATTTTTCATTGGGTACTGTCTTAAACTGTAAAACGTGTAATACGCCACAACAGGGCCTAAGGACTTCAGAAAATTTAGTAGAAAATGTGGAAAAATGAACCTCCCGAAATAATTTATCTGAAGGAAGTTTAAGAAAAAACGTTTTTGTGGCCTTTCAAGACAGTACCTTACACATAACTACCACGTACTTTTTTTTCTAATTCAACGTAGTCGTTATTTCTTCCAGCCTCGCACTTTGCAAAGCTATTTTATAATTCTACTTAAGGACGGGTCCATATAGCACAAATAAAATTCTAAAAACTAATTTTAACATAAAAAGTTGATTTTTAAATCATTTTCAGAAATCTCAAGCTTCTCAAGAAGACCCTTTTTGATATGACGAGTCAAAGAATGCAAAGAATTTCAATTAACTCGCATGTACACTTTGTCTCGAACAGACACATATCGACGCATACAAAAAAAGTACTTTTTAGATGATTTTTTAAGAATGCATCAAACATGCTTTCGATCCTTTCAAGTTTTAACAAAATGCAAACGTCTTCCACCAACCGCACAATATTTTATGCAATTTTTTTATACAGTTGACTTTGTATACCCTAATTCGGGAAGAAATATTTAGAATGCGATAAGAAATCCGGTTTCATAAAAAAATAATTTTTCATACCGTCTCATTCAGGCTCAAGTGTCATTATTGATTCACACCCCCTGCGTATTTATCTGGCCGAAATTTTTCGCTAAAAAAATTTATTGCGTAATATTGGCTGGATAACTACCCCGTGCTTAAAATATTAAGATAGGGGTTCGTTGAACATAATTGGCATTTTAAGCATTTTCGGTCTGTATAGGGCGTTTTGAGCACACCTGCACATTTCTAAACTGGTGATTTTAAAAACTATGATTATGCTGTTCATATTACGGTTGGTCTCTCTGTATTTGCAACGAACATTCTCTTAGGGCTGAAAAGAAAATGTACAAGAACTAAACAAGTCTTACTAATAAAATTTGGTCAATACGTAATGGTGAGAATTTAAAAAATGAAGTTACACGTAACATGTTACATTTAACTTCGTACAAAAACTTAATTTTGATCAAGGGGCTTCTAACCCCTCAATGAGCATTTTTTTTATCAAATACACCACCTGTCTATGTAACTTAACAAAAGTTTTCGAAAAAAAGGTATTAAGAAGGGGCGTTATGAACGGTCCGTACCAAACGTTATTTTTTCATTTTCGCTCTGCCGGGCCAAAATGCAATCGTCAGTACCGGCTCACAGCTCGAGTCAATGCGCTTAGACCTCACATGTGTCTCTGAGGCGCCAAAGAGTCATTTTATTTTTTTTCAATCATAGTGTAGTACATTTTTTTATGCCGAGATAATTAAGAAAAACTTTTAAAAACTGTTAAGTTACGTCAATTTAGGCCTTTTTTTAGATTGGTAAGTTCTAGACTGGTAAGTTACGTGATTTTTTTAAGTCAAGATTTAAGTTACGTCAATTTTGTTAAGTTACGGGGTGTTAAGTTACGTAGACAAGTGGTGTATCTGGATTGAAATCTTCAGCAGTCTTAATAATTCTATAATTATGTTCACTCTTAATAAGATTTTTATCTTACAAATTATATGGCAGGAAAATCGGGGCTCAAAAAAGGCGAAATTTCACGTCTAAAATTGGTATTATTTGAGATTCTTAAATTAATCGTACAAGATATGAAACATGTCTATTTCAACATATTCCAAATAACTGGGTTTTAGGAAATAAATACACATTGGAGTCAACGACGTTCTATTTAATCTTTTTTTTCTCAGGAAATCATTCTTTGACAGTATTTGTTTACATTTTAGAATTTCAATGGAATCATATTATTTCACGGTTAACATTTGAAAAAAAGGAAACTTTGCAAAGCTTGAGGGTTCTGATACAAAAAAATCTTAGGGTCATTTTACCAATTCAATTTACAGTGTAGATTCTACAGCACCTGTTTACGGAAGTTAACAAAGCCATTTCGTAAATAAGCTGTTAACCTCCAGGAATTAGCCATTAGGAATTATTTAAGGGTGGTAGGGTCGATTTGTTTACAAACATGCATGAAAAATAAAACGTTATTGTGGACAAGGCATACATTCAATCAATTTGAAAATGCCATGTACACATTTTTCCAACCTTCGGCAATCATTTCCCATCTTTTCACGCACCATAACTATTGAGAGTGACCTTGANGAAAAAAAAAATTTTGTTTTACTAAAATTCATATACCCCTCAAAGGCCGTAAGAAATCCTCAACCAAGACAAACAGTAACTTTTCCGCGTAATTTAGAAACGGCAAAGAAGTGAAAGGGGTCGGGATACAAATTTGTATCCCGGTGGAGAACACGGGTTAAACTGCTAATTTTAAAAACTATGATTATGCTGTTCATATTGCGGTTAGTCTCTCTGTATTTGCAACGAACATTCTCTTAGGGCTGAAAAGAAAATATACATGAACTAAACAAGTCTTACTAATAAAATTTGGTCAATACGTAATGGTGAGAATTAAAAAAATGAAGTTACATGTAACATGTTACATTTAACTTCGTACACAAACTTAATTATAATAAAGGGGATTATAATCGCTTCAATCAGCAATTTTTTATCAAATACACCACCTGTCTACGTAACTTAACAAAACTTTTCGAAAAAGGTATTAAGAAAAATTTTTAAAAACTGTTAAGTTACGTCAATTTAGGTTTTTTTTCTAGATTTTCGTTTCAAAATTGCTTACTCTATACAATGGTCTAATTGACGTTCAAAAGTTTTGAAAGTTTTGAATCAAAACAACTGTTTGTTACACTGGGACAGCGTTTTGAAATGAAAACTAAAAAACCAGAAAGAAAGAAAGAAAGAAAGAAAGATTTTTTTTTGTTAAAATACGTGATTTTGGTTAAGTAACGTAAGTAGGGCGTAGGCGCAAAAGTTGCCCGGACAAAACTGGTAAGTTACGTGATTTTTTTAAGTCATGATTTAAGTTACGTAGAGAGGTGGTGTATCTGGATTGAAATCTTCAGCAATCTTAATAATTCTATAATTATGTTCACTCTTAATAAGATTTTTATCTTACAAATTATATGGCAGGAAAATCGGGCTCAAAAAAGGCGAAATTTCACGTCTAAAATTAGTATTATTTGAGAGTCTTAAATTAATCGTACAAGATATGAAACATGTCTATTTCAACATATTCCAAATAACTGGGTTTTAGGAAATAATCACACATTGGAGTCAACGATGTTCTATTTAATCTTTTTTCGTCAGGAAATCATTCTTTGACAGTATTTTGTTACATTTTAGAATTTCAATGAAATCATATTATTTCACGGTTAACATTTGAAAAAAACGAAATTTTGCAAAGCTTTGAAGGTTCTGATACAAAAAAAATCTTAGGGTCATTTTACCAATTCAATCTACACCAGGGCTCGGCACAATTGGCTCGCTTTGGCTCGCGCAAAGCCAACGAAAATTTTAATGGTAGCAAGCTGAGCCGAACCGCGCCAAGGGAATTTCAAGAGAGCCCGACCCGATCCAAGCCGAGCCAAGTAAATTTTCAGAAGGCCCGAGCCAAGCCGAGCCGAGATTCTAAAAAAAGCGAGCCAAAAAGCTCTTGAAAAATAGCATATTGTGCCGAGCCCTGATCTACAGCACCTGTTTACGGAAGTAAACAAAGCGATTTAGTAAATAAGCTGTTAACCTCCAGGAATTAACCACTTGGAATTATTTAAACTTTAGTTGATTGTGTATCAACTAAAACTTGAAAAGTGGACGCCACCCGACTGTTAACCGCCATGAATTATTTTTTTTATTTTTCGCGCCTTTTCTTAACTTTAGGGACATTAACTTATGCAGACAAGCGGTGCACCGCGGTGTGTTCAAACAAAAAAAAACAAATGTTTGACGGTGCTGATACCACAAAATTGTTAAGGGTTATTTTTTTTAATCACATCAAGTTCAATCTATAAGATAAATTTAAAATCTACATAAGTAAATATTGGTTGATGACCACTAAAATATTTTTGGTCAGCCTGGTCGAAATTAGATTTGGCAACAACGTCATTTTAACCATGTTTTCCATGGAACTGCCAAAATAAATAATCAAATAAATGAAAGAAAAACGACCAATTTCCACGTTTGGTCAAATTGCGATGCGAAAAAATGATGATTTTGCGAAATCGGGTTTGGAATTGCGCACCTGGGCTTTTTGGTAAATGCCTCTCGCCACACGATCTGATAAAGGCATAATGTCAGACTTAAGCTCTAACCACTGAACGTCATAAAGAACTCATTACAACCACGTAATGTGGCTCCCAATCCTGAAGATCGATACAAACAGTTTTGTTTCAGTTTTTTTTTTCCGTTTGCTATTTTTTGTGAAGAAACCGCGTGGTTTGACGCAACCGGGGATCACACGTCGAAATTGCGGCGCATCATAGAAAATCATATTATTTTGGGGATCAGGGGATAAGCTGCAATATTTGGTACCAATTTATATATATTATATATACACCGCCTGAAGTTAACAAAATACCTAGACATTAATAGTCGGATGGCGTCAAATTTTCACAAATGCGTACTGTCTACTAAAATTGATAAAATTCACGGAAGTGAACAAAAATGGTTAACAGAATAAGCCTTGTTAACATAAAAAGGCGTGTATTCCTTCGGTTAATTTAGTTCAAAAAAATTAAAATTCAACCTTGGTGTGACATACGAGTTCTTGGAACATCATTTTCTATTTTGATTTTATAACTGTCAACGGTGTTTTTTCTAAACTACACCGCCTAACCACGGAAGTTAACACCACGGAACTTAACAAAAATCACGGAACTTAACAAAATTCACGGAACTTAACACCTTTTTTTTCGAAAAGTTTTGTTAAGTTCCGTAGGTAGGTGGTGTATATTTAGACGAGATAAAATTTATAAAATAAAAAAATATTTTATAACCAATGAGGTTAAGACATGCAGCTTTCATATAATATTTTAGCATAAAAGTTCATTATCCGGTTAGAGAGCCTTTTCGGTTTAGAACTATGTTACTGTTAATGTTATGTGACAAGCCTGGTACGAAATAATTAATCATTTTATTGGAAAGCTGCTTTCAATTAGCAGTGAAATATTTTTCATGACATACTTCTTACACAGCTGTATTTTTATACGGAATAAAACACAATCATAATTCTTATAGCATTTTAGCAACAGTGTAGGACTAATATGGCTATTTAAAGCTAAAACGTGAATTGTAAAAATTGACTTAACCCCCTCAAAATCCACCTGGAATATTTGGCCAGCTCAGAGCAACTAGGGACACTAAACAAAGATGAAAAACTCCGAAAATTGAGAAATATGAAAATGTCGGAGAAAAATTTGCTAAAAAA
>SCLG01000059.1:226937-272980 GCA_004367875.1 Oikopleura albicans
TACCAGAAAGAATGTCTCCAATTTCGGGTTTCTCCAATTTTGGGTTTCTCAATTTTGGGTTTCTCCAATTTCGTAGTTGTCCATTTTCAGTTTGTGGCACGATTCAAAATTACTTGGTAGTTTTGAGAGACAGATCACCTAGGAGTTAAGTTCTTGTTCAAACAAAAACATGTGACAATTACAAACTTTTTGAGGAAAAATTACAGGAATAAAAATGGGGAATGAAAATAAAACTGTTGGGGATCGGATTGAATGTCTTTGTGTGACACATAAGTTACCTCACAAGAGTTAAAACGCCTCTTGAACCGGAGGCCGATAAGCTAATGCACATGTCGAGTCTTATCACCGCTCCAAACGGTTTACGTTGCTGTACATATATTCAAGAATCGCCACCAAGGTCACAGGGGGTTAAATTTCACTCTGACTACGTGTGTACTTTCTTCATTAAAATAACCACAAAACTAGTTATCTTGCCCTTAATTTAATCGAGCAGACCACCCTTAAGTCTTCAAAAGATAATGCTAAGGGTTGAATTTGAATACTTTTTATTAGGGTGTGCAGTTCACTATTCTCATTTTTGTCTCAAAGAGCGAAAGTTAACGACAAATTGCGTGGGCGTTTTGTCTCGCAATGTCCGAAAATAACTTCTCATAATGTCCAATTAATCCGACGAAATATAATATCCGGTGAATATCCGGTGAATAGATATACAGTTAGGGGTTCATACAGGGTGAGGTAATATTCAAGCTAAGCCGTTTTTGGTTCGCGAGTGCGCTGAGCGAATATAAGTCACCAAAAAACGGCTTTGCATCTATATTACCTCACCGTGTATATACATACCGTGTATGACATGTCACGTGTCTTGTTAGATGTGCGCCTTTTAACGTAAGTTTCAGTAAAACAGTTGTTAAAATAACTGGTTAGGTGGTGTACTTTGAAACCAGACGGTATCAAAAGCATGTGTTTTTCAAAATGCCGTTTTATTTCATGCACGGGGCGTTATGAATGGTCCATACCAAATTTTATTTTTTTCATTTTCGCTTCGTCGGGCAAAAATGCAATCGTCAGTACCCGCGCGCAGCTCGAGTCAATGCGCCTAGACCTGTTATGTTTCTCCGAGGCGCCAAAGAGTCAATTTATTTTATTCCGATCATAGTGTAGACTACTGTGTAGTACATTTTTTTATGCCGAGATAATCTCGATATTTTTCATTTAATTTTTCCGAAGGCAAATAGCCTTATTTTAAATATGTTTAATATTATTGAAAAGACATTTTAGCATGCAGTCTATTGGCTTTGTCTAGAGACCTGATAAATTTTGAAGTCAAGACTTTATTTTTTTTGTCTGAACGAAAGAACAGCACCGGAGTTTGAGCATATTTTATAATGCATTAAATTTATAACTTATCAAAAGATTCTATAAGTAATAGATGATTTAAAGGCCGCTTTGATTCCTGTTAATTTTGTGAATGTGTTTGTTAAATATACTTCAATTAGTAGTTTGTTTGTCGTCATGGTACCGATTTTTCAGTACATAAAAAATAGTAAAAACGTTCTACACCATGAGGAAATAATTGTATTTTAATAACAGTAGTCTTTAAATAACAGTAGAGTACTAGCTAGCTGTCCTTGGTGTGGCTCGTGAGTAAAATGCCTGCATAACAGCTTCGAAGCCAGACGCGGGATACGGAACATTGCATTTTGCGAAAAATTGCTGAAAATGAAAAACGACAGTTTGGTACGGACCATTCAATGCGTCTCTTCATGCACACCATATTCTCATTGTATTCTGGAATGCATTTGAATACATAAAGTCTTGACGAGTTGAAATTACCGTTTGTGTAGGTTAAAAAATAAATGACTGGTGTTATAAACATTGGAGTAATTATAATCTTATTATTCAAATGATGCATTAATGTGTCTCTGAGGTTTTTTGTTTGTTTCAGCGGTTTTGATTGGCCCAAGCATTTATCTTTTTAACCTAGGCGATTTCAACTCGTCAAGGCTTTACCTTGTGCCCATACGGTGTCATTGTTTTGGACAGGAGTATTTGCACAGTGTTATGAGATGAAATGCCTTGCATATAGGGCGATTACAGAGCGCACATTCTGAGTCCGTTCTTTTTCGAGGTTTCTTTTCTTGCTTACAAAGTTCACAGGCAGCTTGGTGTTTGCTTTTATTTCTTTCGGAAGATTTTTGGGAAACTGAAGCTGCTAATTGGGGAATTTGGATTTCGAAATTTTCAGTCCGCCTCCGCTTTATGGCTATTTTCTCCGCTTTTCCCAAAAGTTTTTCCTCATTTTCCCATAACAATTCGGCGTCTTGATTCGTTTTTTCTTTTGTCTCAAGTTCAATCGTTTTGGCATTTGAGTCTTCGAACTCCTGCTTGACCGTTATGTCATTTACCTCCTCGAGAGTATTTTTACTTTTCGAATCGTGCATATTTCCAAAATCAGACCCGATTTTTTTAATGTTTTCCAAAAAAGACTCGATATTTTGCTGAATAATCGATATTTTGTATGCATTTGTTGAATTGTTGACCGTAGAATTGTTTGCCACATTTACATCAATTGTGTTCATATTTGGTTCGTAATTGTGCCTCGCCACCAGGTGGTGCAAAAATTTAAGCGCATTGTCTCCAGTATAATTTCATTTTTTACATAATCGACAAATGAAACCATCTTTCGAACGAGAACAGGCTCGCAGATCTTCCGTTGTTGAAAAATCCAAAGTTAAGTTTGACATTTGTTTTTGGATGAAAAGTTTTTTTTTAATTTTTTTGCTTCTACAATACATTTTATATTTTTAGAGGCAGGTGAGAAGGGCGCTATCATGTGGTTGAACATCTACTGTTTTTTTAATTGGTACCATACGGTAGAGTTTCACCTGGGAATAAAGAACATTAAGCCTTTTCGAGGAAAACTATTGAGGTCATCTGGAATAAATCCCATTTTCACGTTTGGAAAATTTTTTGTTAGAAATGTTCAAGTGTATGTCGAATAGTAAAAAATGGCTCGTGAATTCCGGAAGAATTAATAAATCTATTTATTATAGATTCTGAAAAACCTAAAGTAGTAGTAGTTGCATTATTAAAATTTCGTGCAAATTAGCACTATTGTCCCTCTAGGAGTTAATTCTAAGGACCGACGTGTGTCTTGCCAGTTAAATTCTGATTTCTTCATATTTTTTCATAATTTGAAAGCAAACTTGACGAATTGTATCGTTTTTTACCAAATTAATTACACCGCCTAACTAGTTATCTAAACAACTAAAATATCTTAACACTTTTAAGACCGAAATGTATCGCGATTTTCAATCTGCTAATTAACGTCCTACTCAATTATCTCAACAAAATACAATTATCTGAACACTTTTTGATAAAAAAAGTTGCTTAAATAACTTGTTAGTGCGTTTATGAATACACCTTATTCCTAACAGAAAACAAGGAAAAAGTAAGGTGGCTCAAAAAACCGCGGGTACGAGTTAAACGTTATTAAGTTATCATTTAATCGATCGGCAAGGTATTTACATATCAAATACGTAATGTAGAAGCTTCGGGGAAATTAGTTTAACGTTTTGGATTTTTCGTTTGTTTGATTGTTTGTATCTTCCAAATACGCCTTCGTCCGGCTTATTCAACGCTTAGTTTTTGAAATGTGTTCAATTGTCCGTTTTACAGTCACTACCCAAAAGAAGAAGCTCGTTTTACTTCTACGTACAGCTCGTAGTTGACGACAGCAGACTAAGTTACTATTTTCTTCAACTTGATGGCCTAGTCATGTGTTAAATACAATTAGGTGTTTCTAGATGTGCATGTTTTTCTAGATATGCGTTTTTCACGAACATTGGTAAAAACCTCGAAAAAAGTGCGTTTCACGGCGATTATTCATGGCAGACAAGGAGTAGATGTGTCCTTTTTCAGATTGATTTTTTTTTCAAATTGACATCCAGCTGCGCACCCTTCAGCAGGTCTCGGCAAAGCCAGGCATTTTCATTGGCTTGGCTTGGCTTGGCTTTTTCGCCTCTGGAAAAATTTTGGTAAAAGTCAAATATATTTTAACTGGCTTTAAAAAGCCAAATTTATTTTTAACTGTCTTTTAGGCCTTTTGAAAAAAATTGGCTCGGTTTGGCTTGGCTTTTTGACCTTCTGAAAAAAATTGGCTTAGCTTAGCTTGGCTTACAAAACGCCCAGCCAAGTGCATAAAGCCATTCGTGCCGAGCCCTGCGCTTCAAATCAATTTTGAAATTATCTTCGGATGTTCAGTTGTTAGTTTTTTTCTCATAACGAGGTTACAAATGTACTTATTTTTTTAATTTCAACCCAATGTCTTTCTAGATGTGCATTTCTCTCTTGATTTGAATATCTTTCTATATGTGCACGTTTTTCGAAAATACAAAATGCACATCTTGGAACCCTGAGTGTTATACATAAGAATTGGATTTGAAAACCATTTCACATTATGTTAATTCGAAAAAACAACCACTTTTTGATTGCCTTTCAAATGTACAATATTTCCGAAAACCCTTTCCAAACGTTTAACTCTTAGAGGTCACTACATGGTCACAAAAGCGACTTGTCCAATTTTGGACTAAGTGAACCCTAGGGATTACATGCTACTTGTGACCATTGGGAGTTAACGCAGAATTTTTGAAAATTTTTTTACGATAGCGTGCTTATTAATTGAGTAACACCATCAATGTGATATCAAGTTGGTCTTACGTTTGATATTGCCGACTATTCCGATTAAGTTTTGGCTCAAGCCACGTGCAAAAAAATGTTCGAAAAACTTCAAAAGCTGTTATATGAAAATAATCACTTGATTTCACTTTGTCATTTTGAACTCAGAACCAAATTCCCTTCATGACTTCACTACTCTTTAAAACATAAAGCTAGGGATCGATGAAATTGGATTTAGTGTAACACGTAAAATTCCTGATCAGACTATGTTACTGATGTTATCCGGCGGGTTCAATTCCCAAAAAATGCACTTTTATGCCTACACCTTGCGCACTTATCCGGCACTCTACCCGGTTCGTGAAAAAGCCTTTTTCACTTAATCGTTAAGATTTTTTGATTGAATTTTCCGGTCTTGCTCTATCCCTCACGATGTGCAGTTATCCGGCAAGTTTGTTTGTAAAACCTGCCGGATAACTGCGCAGGGGGTGGATAACGTACTGTTTGTTTCAGGTATAAATTGGAGAAGTGAATGACCCATTGCCAATTGGCCATTGGCAAGATTGATTCCCTAGCCATGAAACGTATTTAAATATGGGGATTATTATCTCCTCGGGGAAACCGATAAGTGCACTTAACTCCCAGGGGGAACTTCCCCCGGGGAAATGAGTGTAAATAGACACGCAACTGGGTTTTTCGTCGATTTAAGGCATATGTAGGGCAAAACGGGTATTGGTGACCCCCCTCAACTCTTCGAGAAAATTCGATTGACGGTGTTATTTTTTGCGTAGGTTGGAAATTTCAAACAGCTCTCTAGGGAGCCCTGGTGGCCCAAATCAATTTCTGAATAGTCAGATCGACGTAGTTTGACGAGCTCTACAACATCAGTTTTTTTAATTATTGCAAATTAATGTGAATTTTTTAAGTGCATGTTCATTTACACGCATTTTCCCCCTACGGGTTCCCAAAAACTCCTTCCCCCTAAGAGTTAAGTGTGAACCAATAACATCTCAAACCTGATTGTCCAAATCGGTGCCATTAAGCCACAATAGTTCCCCGAGGGTTCTTTTACTTTTCCCTGGAAGTAAGGAACGAAATTTTGTTAATCCTATGCAGCATAGGATATGCTCTTAAGTTAACCCAGAAATTTTTTGGACACGAAAGGCAAAAAACATTCAATTTGTAGAATGCAACCTCTTCCGGTGAAACAAAGAATCTACTTCTTCATTTTTTTGTGTTTTTCGTTGAACAAAAAGTGTTCAGCTCGTTGAAAAAAAATGTACAAATTAGCAGTTTGGCCACCAGTTAGAATTTGACAAAGTATTCAAGTCGCCGGAAATGAAAATCCACTTGTTTTCACAAAAGAAATGCAAATTGAGCAAAAATTAGAAATTACAATATATCCAAAAAAAAATCTCTCGAAGTACTAATTTTTTTATTTATTTTTAATGGATAGTCTATACGGTACATATAAAGAGTCTGTACATGTACCGTAGCGTTGTGAGCGCACTGTAGCGTTGTGGGCACAGTTGGTATCGGGAATTGTATATTTTGGGGCATTAAGTAAAAATGGAGTACTCCGAGAACGGAGAAAATTTTCTGCATGAAGAAAAATAAATTTTTCTAAAACTCACGTATGAAACGGTCTCTTAAACGCTATATAGCACCAAAACGTGTCTCAATTTTCTTTCTTTTACTTGACCAACGTAATCAATGCATCAAACTGCATCTTATACAGTGTATGTGAGTTTTAGAAAACATTTGGGGGGGGGGGAGCAACGGGAACCCGTTTTTCTTTTTTTTTCTTTTTCGGGTTCCCGTTGCGGCCGCCATCAACGGGAACACCTTTTTTATTTATTTTATTTTTCTGGTTCCCGTTGAGGGCGTCGTCAACGGGAACACTAATGCGAAAAATATCATAAAATTTGGACCTTATGACAGTGGGGAATTTTGTAATTTAAAAAAAGGCATTGTCACTAGTTTGTTTACTTGTTTTATGGGTCTTTTGGACAAAAAATTCAACTTACGTGAAAACCAAGTCTTATTAACCAAATTTACTGGAATAGTTATCATTAATTCCATGTCTCAAAATCGACCTGTAAGATCGATAAACAAAAGCAAATATCAAGTATTTAGACACAACATGTTGATTTAAAGACATTGTGTAGTAATATGTTCGTTTTAAAAGGGTGCAATTTGATTGAAATTAAGAAAAAATACTAGAAACACTTATTTGAAGGGTTAAAAAGCTAAGGACTCAAAATGTTACGTAATGACGTCATGACTGAAAATTGTTACAATTTTTCGAACCACCAACCTTTACAATTTTGTGGTAGGGACTGCTTTACTACTGGACTACAAACATACTAAAAGTTGATTTTTTCGTAACCCCCAAAGGTGAATTAAATGCTATTGCACTTACGCATTAAAATTTTCGTAACAATTTGAAAGATAATTGAACAGGGTGTCTCATATCGAATAAAGCCAAATTAAGGGACATAATTCAAATTAAAAGTATTAATGCGCCTACGCTTTGCGGAGTTATTCGGCAGCTTTCTTAGTTTTGTCACAGTTTTTTACTGCTAAAAATTGTATACAGTATACCCATAATATTTTTGAAAAATCTCTTCTAACTTGTTACTTTGTTTGTCGCTATCGTCATTTAATAGTGTTATCGTCAACTCCGTATTTTTCGTAATAAATTTAACGAAATATAGTGCACCATTAAATTACGATGCAACCGTTAAATTGAGTTTGATTAAAATTTATTCCGTAAAATTGAATCTGTAGGAACAACAAAAACAAAAAGTGTATGACGTAAGGGTATTTGACGAACTATAATTTGGTCAGTACAAAAATTCGTTTAACTTTCTTACATTCGGTTTTACACTTCTGCACGGCGATCAATATCTCTCTGGATGTGACTGTGTTACTATTTGTGCATGTCTTTCGATTTGTAAACGTTTTTCGAAAATTAAAAATGAATATCTAGAGATCCCTGAGTATACCTGAGATCCCTGAGGTACTTAATTTCACAAAAATAATGGCGTATGAGGTAAGCGTAAACGTATGACGTAGGCATGGGCGTATAAAGTAGGCGTGGGCGTATAACGTAGGCGTGTTCAGTAGTATATATAGGGAGATGGTTTGGCCACCCTAGGTCTGACAAATCGTTTGATGTGCCGCGCCAATGAGAAGGCCGCATTTTGTCAGAATTCTGACAAATTTTTCAGAAAAAAATATTCTGACAATTTNAAACCAAAAAACGTCGATACCATTTAAGTTAGGTTAAAAAGGTAAGGACTCAAAATGTTACGTAATGACGTCATGACTGAAAATTGTTATGATTTTTCGAACCACCAACCTTTACAATTTTGTGGTAGGGACTGCTTTACTACTGGACTACAAACATCCTAAAAGTTGATTTTTTTCGTAACCCCCAAAGGTGAATTAAATGCTATAATAAATGCTATAATAAAAATTTGGCAAAAAAATTTTAAAAAATATTAGTGAATACAATTTGCACTTACGCATTAAAATTTTCGTAACAATTTGAAAGATAATTGAACAGGGTGTCTCATATCGAAGAAAACCAAATTAAGGGACATAATTCAAATCAAAAGTATTAAATGCGCCTACGCTTTGCGGAGTTATTCGGCAGCTTTCTTAGTTTTATCACAGTTTTTCACTGCTAAAAATTGTATACCCATAATATTTTTGAAAAATCTCTTCTAACTTGTTACTTTGTTTGTCGTTATCGTCAATTAATAGTGTTATTGTCAACTACGTATTTTTCGCAATAAATTTAACGAAACATAGTGCACCATTAAATTACGATGCAACCGTTAAATTGAGTTTGATTAAAATTTATTCCGCAAAATTGAATCTGTAGGAACAACAAAAACAAAAAGTGTATGACGTAAGGCTATTTGCCGAACTATAATTTGGTCAGTACAAAAATTCGTTTCATTTTTTTACATTCGGTTTTACACTTCTTGCGGCGTTATCTATTCACTACTCAAAATATAAACTTATTGCAGTCAGGATCTCTAGATATTCCTAGGCTCAATGTGTCTCTTTACATGTGCGTTTTTTTTTTCTAAATGAACCTCTAGATGTGCGCTTTTTAAGACCCTTTAAAAACAAGATATTGCCGGGATGAACTTTTTTGTTGTTTTTCCCATAAAGTAAGTTTCTATTACCGTGAACACGGCGATCAATATGTCTCTGGATGTGACTGTGTTTCTAGATGTGCATGTCTTTCGATATGTAAACGTTTTTCGAAAACTAAAAATGAATATCTTGACATCCCTGAGTATACTTTATTTCACAAAAATAATGGCGTATGATGTAAGCGTAAACATAGGCGTGGGCGTATAAAGTAGGCGTGGGCGTATAACGTAGGCGTGGTCGTATAACGTAGGCGTATAACGTATAACATAGTCGTATAATGTAGGCGTAAGCGTATAAAGTAGGTTTAGACGTATAACCTAGGCGTAAGCGGTTTTTCGGGCTGATCGTTTATATTGATCATATAAAAGGTGGTCGGATAACGACGCAGAGGGTGTAATATTACCGTCGCAGTTTGTCCTTTTTAAACTTTTTATCTCAAATGATACCATTTATTTGCAGAACCATACATTTTCAAGTCCAATAATTTTCCAAAAAGTGAAGTTTTTATAAATTATTTTAATTATTTTTTAGCGATCGTGATTGGATTCCTGGCAATTTTCGTATTGATTTTGATGCATATTTCAAATCTGGATGATACGTTTTGCNTATATTTTAATATAAATTGTATATTAAATGTATACGAAATTTATATAAAATTTATATAAAAAATTTGATAAAAATCAAAAAAAAAATTGAAAAAAAAAATTGTCAGAATTCTGACAAAATGCGGCCTTCTCATTGGCGCGGCACATCAAACGATTTGTCAGACCTAGGGTGGCCAAACCATCTCCCTATATATACTACTGTGTTCGTATAACGTAGGCGTATAACGTATAACATAGGCGTGTAATGTAGGCGTAGTCGTAAAATGTAGGCGTAAGCGTAGAAAATAGGTGTAGACGTATAACCTAGGCTTAACCGGTTTTTCGGGCTGGTCGTTTATATTGATCATATAAAGGGTGGTCGGATAACGACGCAGAGGGTGTAATATTACCGTTGCAGTTTGTCATTTTTAAACTTTTTATCTCAAATGATACCATTTATTTGCAGAACCATACATTTTCAAGTCCAATAATTTTCTGAAAAGTGAAGTTTTTATAAATTATTTTAATTATTTTTTAGCGATCGTGATTGGATTCCTGGCAATTTTCGTATTGATTTTGATGCATATTTCAAATCTGGATGATACGTTTTGCGGTTGCGTGATTTGTCAATTGCAGAATCGAACATTCTGTCCAGGTTCGTGCATCTATTTAACTCTCAAGAAATAACCAAAGAAAACAAAATATTATTAAGATGGTAATGTGTCTGGAATTTATCTGACCCGAGTTTGGTTTTTTTAGTCGACGTTTTGAACCTTTTTTCGGAGACTTAAATTTTGTTTAGATTACTTTATGTCAAGTTTTGGTTTCACTAAATTAAATATATCCGAAGTAAGGAAATGCGTTTATACGCAAAGTCCGAAAGGGACATCATGTCCCGGACATGCGTAAATTTAACCCTCAAAGTCATGAATGGTCTAAATATAGCTTGAAAAGTGATAATTCGGTTAGAATAAGAAATGTGACTTGCTTGATAATAAACACAAAAAATTAAAAGAAAAACTTGACAAATGATGATAAAACTGGAGCAAAAACGACAAAATATGACAAACAAATGAAAAACTGGCAAAAACCCTAACCTTGGCTTATGTTAAATAAAATTTGGCAAAAAATTCTAGAACAAGCTTAACTTAGCAGATTTTTTTTGCTTATTGACAGTAAGAGAGAGAATAATTAACCATAACCACATTTTTTTCCAAACTATTTGAATTATTTGGACATTCAACGTTAAAATTTGACCTTAAAATTAAAAATTGGATTGTAGTGGTCTTATTCTATTTTGGCTTAAGTTCAGCCTGTCACGTGATAATTTGATAAAAGGCCTTCAACTGGCCTTCAAAACTACTTTTTGGCAATATAAGCTTTTTTAGGCTTCCAAAAGCCTCACTATAAGTAAAGCTAATTACTAAACCTGAACAAATTTCAACGTGAACAAATTTTTGACCATAAATTATTGTCAACAAAAGTGATAAGTCATGACATGTCAACTGCAAATTTAGTATTTTTCTTGATTAGAGGAAAAATATTTTCTCAAGTCCTTTTAGACCCAAATGGCTTATCTTTGTGAACAAAACGGCACAACCTGTATGCCAATTGGTTTTTACACTAATTGTGTAATCCTGTTTTCTTGTACTGCTACGATCAAGTATTTTCTTGTTTTAATCGGTTTGTGTTGAGTAAATACGTTATTCGATTTTTTGTCAAATTCATGCATGACGCATAATAGAAGACCGTATTGAAGAAAAACAACTAAACCGGATGAGCAATTAAAAACATGATTTTCGAATGACATTATTTTCATATTGATAAATACTTTTCAGTCGGTTGATTTTACATGTGACACAAGGGCTTATTTCCACGGCACCGCGGCCGTTGGGAGAAAACTGTTGGATTAATTACACCACCTAACCGTTTGCCTTAACACCATTTGGCTTAACAGTTTGCATTTGACTTAACAGTTTACAGTTGAATTAACACTTTTTTTGTCCTTTTTTTGTCTTTTGTTTCAGCATTTCCGCCTACGCCACGGTTTATTCACGCCGGGTTTATCAGGCCGGTTTTGGAAGGAGAAAGTGGCCTGACAAACCCTCAGGCGGTGTATAACAATTTTCTGTATTTTTCGTTCATTATATTGTTTTATATCATTTTTTTATAGTTTCAAGTTCCAGGGTTTCAGCCTACGCACTACACATGTGGCTTAACAGTTTGCATTTCACTTAACAAATTGCATTTGAATTAACACCTTTTTTCGGAAAAAAATGTGTTAAGTTAAATGGTTATTTGGTGTATTCGAATAAAATGTTTTTCGTGGAAATTCCCTTTATTCGTATAAAACGTTTGTGTAATTAAAAAAAACATATTTCAATATTTTATTATAATGTAACTTTATTAAACTATTTGTTACTACATGTTACTTCATGTAACTACATGTAAATTCATATTAAGACATGTAAGTTTTTGTGACTACATGTAACTTCATATTAATACATGTAAGTTTATATGACTACATGTAACTACATGATACTCCATATAAATACATGTAAGTTTATATGACTACATGTAACTACATACAATTACATGTAACTACAGACAAATACATGTAACTTGGTGTAACGACTTTTAACTTTGTGTTACTACATATACTACATGTGAAAACTTAAATAAACATGTAACTTCAAGTCTATATGTATCTACATAATGTATCGGAATTTCCAATACATGTAGCAGAGCTAAACAGTAGCTCGGAGTTAAACAAAATAAGTTTCATGTGCGGCAGCGCATGACAATTAGCATAATATCATTGTCAAGTTTAGCTCATCGTGGTGCATTTTAAGTAAATTAACGCCGACGGAAACCAAATTTGATTTTCGACCATCGTCCAAAAGTGCGCTCAGTTCCAATTATTGTTCATTTCCGCTCTTATCGTCATTTGTCACTTTCTAGAACATGTTCAACTGGCTCGAAATCACTTCTGGCCAATAATGAGATTCAGTTTTGAAGGTCACTGTTGCCCCTGAGAAACTGCTCGAAACTAGTGTTCACCGCAGTTATTTCCGCCCTTTTTTTTAAGTTCCATATCATAGTTTAGTTTATCTTCAACTCATAGGGGAAGTGTGTTATATCTTTTAAAATATTTATTTCTTCAACGTTTTTATTAACGTTTTTCAACATTTTTCAACATTTTTCAGCGCTTTTTACTGTTTTTTTCAACGTTTTTTCAAACGTTTTCAACGATCTGGATAAGTTTTCGAAACCTTCAAAAATTTCTGAAAATTTTCAGGAAAAAAGTTCAAACCTTTGCTCATTGATGAGGAATTGACAATACCGTATTGACAATACGGTATTGTTATTGTTACCACTTCGATATTAAAAAAAAAAGATAACTGCGTAGTGCGTGGGTAACTATGCCGAAATTTTTTCCTGTAAGTAAGTGAAAGAAATCATAACGAGTGAAAGAATCAGAACGAGGCACCTGGTGTACATTCTTCCAAAAAATGGAGATGCTTTAACATTTCAGGGACCCTTAGGGGTTAAATTGAAACATGATTATTCAAGAAATAACTTGATTTTTCAAAATCACAAGTCACAAATACATTTTCTAGAAACGTGAAGGAGACTTAATTTGTTTCAAAATGCTTCATTTCCGCTTTGGCTCCCTTTCAGACGTCCGAGATTGATTTTTGTCCTTCAAATGGTCAGACGTGTTTTGAATAACAAAGAATAAACAACGAATAAATGTTAACAATTGTGGCTGAGATTAACAAATATTTAATCAATAACAAATAGATTTTATGTCACCCCTGGCTTCAAGGGTCCCAATTATGAAATGTATGTTTAGGATTTCAAGACTCGAAACATTTACAGGATAGGCTTAGGCATGCTCAATAATATTGACACGGCACCGCGTGCATAGTCTTATTTGGAGCAATAACATTTTTATCGAGAAAAATTGACCCTTATTTAGCACTATGGACTGTTATTTAGCACTGTCGACCCTTATTTAGCAAAAACGACCCCTTTGTACAATAAATTATTCATAAATTAGGGGTAAATGTTGAAAGTAAAACTTACAAAACTACAACTATGATACTCGAAAAAAGGGCTAACTTGTGCAGGTCTGGCAAGTTGATCCGGGTAATCCACATTATGCAAAAATGTATTTTTTTATTTCCTGATTCACGTTTTACTGAAATTGGCAGTTAACTTTTAGCCCCTAATTTGTATTATTTAGTCCATGTGATATGTTTAAATAACTCTGAGTATAAGACTCAAACAAAGACGTTAATGATCGCATTGGGCAATGTTAGAGGGATTGCCTTGATTTTAGAAGGATTCTCAGTTTCATAAATTTTCTATCGGAAAAATGTTTCGATCCAACAGTTCGGTCACCATTTATTTATAAGACACCCCTTACCAAATATCTTAACAAAGCCAATTAACTAGTTATCTTTGTTTTTTCTCAAAAAGTGTTAAAGTGTTAAGATAACTGAATTTAGTTAAGATAATTGAGTAGAACATAAGGTTAGATAATTATAAATAACTTTACGCTTTGGTCCAAACTTTGTTAAAAAAAACTAATGTTAAGATAACTGGTCAGGGGGTGGAGTGCACTTTTCGATTAACTTCCCAAAAACTTTACAAATTATCGTAACAAATTTCACTTATCTTAACACTTTCCGGGCAAAAAAAATGGTAAGATATTATGGTTTGGTGGCGTAATTAAGTTTCATTAATTGTTAGCATAGACTTCTAGCACACGGATTTCAGTCAGGGAATATGAAAACCGAATAAAAGTTCAAAAAATATTATACACCCCTTGCGCAGTTATCCAGCGAGTTTTAGAAAGATAAATAACCGAATAACTGCGGAGAGGGTGCACTAGGTTTTGAATCGTCTGTACATACTGATTTTTTTTTAATTCTTCGAAAACCAACCAATACCACGAATTAATGTGAAATAGCCAGTTTTCTGACACGTATTTTAGCGGGCCTATAAACATGGTTTTGGCAACGGATGACATTTATTCGCAACTTTTTTTTTTCGCTTTTTTAAATTTAATCGACTCGAAAATGGTAATGTTTTGGTCATATATCGCTCAAAACATTAACGATAATTTTTGGCCGAAGTTAGTTTCGGACAAAATATTTCGATGTGATTTAAGCTAATTTATCGGGCGTTACTTCCCATGGTGACCTTTATTTTCATCTTTAGTGAAATTGTGATTATTCAATTTAAAAATTAAACTTATACTAACGTGAAGTTATGTATAAAAACAGAAAAGGCGAAGAAATGTTTTTCAACAGTAATTGTTCAAAAATGTACAGTTGGTGACGTGAGGAGTTGACACTTTTGTTTCCGATATTTTTGTTAAAAACTGTCAACCTGTTTCACTTTATCAACTTATTACCTCACTTTTGCCCTTTTTCGCCTATTTTGGCTCAAAAACGCCCAAAAACTGTCAACTCGTTTCACTTTGTCAACTTGTTATGTGTCAACTCGTTACGTCACCAATTGTACCGTGTAAGTCACGGGGTTAAAGTTCATACAGTGAAAAATCACGTGGTAAAATATCCGGTGTAAAATATCATGTGGTTAAATATCATGTCGTAAAATATCATGGTGGTCAACAAATTTTTATAGTTAGGGTAATTCATATTCATATTTTATGGACAGTTTTTCTCGAAAATAATCGTTATCAAACAAAAATCTGTCTAGGGCAGTTAACAAAGCGATAGGAACAGAAGGTGTTAACTTCGATGAATTTTGTTAACTTTAGTAGACAGCGTGTTTACTAAAACTAAAGGTTTTGTTAACTTACGGGCAATTTGTTACCCGTAGGTGCGCTAACTTCCGTAGACGGGCGGTGTATGTTAGTTGGTTAATATTTGGTTGAGAACTGTGCTAAAACTCACAATTTCGCTTTGGAGAAGTTTTTTGATGGACGCGTTTGCGGGTTAAACGTGCACATTTCCATATATACCTAAAATATAATAAGGAGCAAAATTATTCGTGAATTAGGCTTTGGTTGTCCACTTGGACCTATTAGGTACCATTTGAGCAACAAAAAAGTAATTTGTGACGCGATTAAGTCATCATCGTAACTTTGTTATCGACGGGGCGATTGGACAGCTCTGACGGGTCCTTAGCACTTGTTCTAAAATCTGTGCCGAACCCGATTCAAATCTGGTTAAAAGTTCCACTTCCGAGTTGATTCGCTAATTTTTCACAAATTAATCTGATTGGATTATTAGTTTCTTATGTCATTAAAGTGCCACATTCAATTCCGCGCAGATTCAGCAAGAAAATTCATGCCAAACATTGACAAACATGACTAATGAATTTGATCATATTAGTACTTCGATTTCCGATCATTTTTGGCCGTAATTGAACAACTATGGGCCATAGTATATGGCCACAAGGCATCTATTAAATAATTCAACTAATCAAAATACAGAGATAACTTTTAGCCACCCTTGGTTTGCTAAACCTGGAAAGTTTGAACGTTAAACTCTTAATCAAAAAAATCGACAAAAATCTCTGAATTAAAAAAATCACCGTTTCTAAACTAAATCTACTTTTGCTTTATTTTCGTAATGAACAATTTATGTTTTTTTACAGAATGAATTTTTTCAAAAGAAAAAAAAGTGTCACGTTGTGTGCACACTTTTCATTAGGCCAAAAACTGTCGCGTTGTGTGCGCACTGTCGCGTTGTGCGCGAATGGACTGTACTTAAATGTGAAAAATTAAAAGTGTTAACTTGAATGTGTTAACTTAAATGTGTTAACTTAAACGTGTTAACTTAAATGTGTTAACTTAAGTTGTTAACTTGAAATGTGTTGACTTTAACGTGTTAACTTTAATGTCGTGACTTAAATTTGTTAACCTAAAATGTGTTGACTTTAATGTTTTAACTTCAATGTGGTAACTTAAATTTGTTAATTTAAAGGGGTAAACTTAAAATGTCTTAACTCAAAAATTTTAATACACAGGGTGCGCCGTTATGTTTCACCCCGTTATGTTTCACTTCTTTGGGAAAATATTTTCCCCTCATACTTAAGTAAACATAAATCTTTATATGTTAAGCCAAACGCCGCGCCGCTATGTTTCACTTTTTCTCTGTCAGGCCATTATTTTTCGCTATTTTTCGATTTTTTTTTCTAAAACATAACGGCGCACCATGTTTATTGCAAAAAACACCTCCGTTAAAAATGGACAAACCTTTTAAATCTAAATAACGCCTTTTCCACGAAACACAAATTCACTCGATAAAGTAACAATCAAGCCTGAGCGAACGTCGAATTATGGCCACTTGAAAACATCTGATCCTCCAAATCCCCCCAGAATCCGGACCAAAATTACTTTTAAAAAATTCAGATTCCAAATTTAAGACAAACGGGCGTCAGAAGAAAAGCGAGTGAAATTAGCAGAAATTTAACCGCCGGTTGGTCAGCCACAAAAGTCTGGACGTTATCCCGTGTCTCACCAACACAGCGGTATTAGGCTTGTTCAAATGTACCTAATCAGCAAATTAAAATTCGCTTTATGCTTTCGCATAAAACTTAAAAAGTATACAATCATAAACCCGGTCTTTTACAAATTTCGTAACAATTAGTAGTTGTAATTAAAATCGAAATACAATATAAATGAAATAATTATAACAAATAAAAAAATAAAATATTTTGAGCAAAATCGAACCACCTTAGGAATGGCATCAAATGGCATCAAATGGCATCAAATTTTCAGAAAGCCCGAAATTACATAAAAGTGGATGGCCACTCTTTAAACTTTTCATATGTCGAAAAAAACGCTTTTTTGGTTAACAAGCATCGAAAAGAAATCAAAAGTTCGGAGAGGGTTGCAGAACTCAAAAAACGTCGAAAATTTATTGGCAGTTTAAGTTCGTAATGATATACTGTGTGGTCCAACAATGAGTCAGTCAGAGCAAATTTGTTATCGCACTTTTTGTGATAAGAACTGCGCGCACAAGTTAGCCCTAGAAAAGCTCACTCTGATTAATCCCATCCAACCCTTACTTGGCGCTCCCCTTGAAACTGTTTATTTCGGATTTTTAACCCTTTGTTAGATTCGATTCAAAGGAAACGTATTTTCTCCTGATCTGCTTTAATTAGCGACGTCGTTAACAAATAACCAACAAAGGTACATTTGTCCAAAAGTAATTATTTACAGATTATTTGTCACCGCCAGAACCGTCTCATAGTTGCAGAACCATTTAAATTGTTGATGGGTGGAGAAAAAAAAACTTAAATTGGATTTTAAACTGCGTTTTATTTTGACGTCAAAAAACGCGTCATTAACGTTTTAGTTTTGTGCATTTATTGCGAAAAAATGACGTTTTAGTGCTTTTAAAAGATCAATTTGCAATAATAAATTTGAAAAAATGGTCATCCTGGGGCCATTTTGAGTCAATTTGTGCGCTTTATCACGATTTATGTTAGGACCCTTCACCCGCTTTATCGGACTGTTCTATCGCCATTATTTTCAGCCGTAAGCTATCTTATACCACGTACTAGTGTAAAGGAACAGTCAATATTTTTGTCTACTTACTTTAATTTTCTTTTTACATTTTTGGTTCACTTTAATCAGGTAGGCGGAACTATTACTGTACGCAGGTAGTGCGTAGGCGGAAAACTGACTGTTACTTTAGGCAGGTAGGTGGTGCATAAAATATGAGTTTTGGAACCATTTTTTTGCTCAAAACCAGGATATGTCGCGAACAAATTGTTCGTTTGACTTTTTCTGTGTACGAAGGTCTTGTACAAAATGTATATATTTTCAAAAATTATTTTTTGCAATAAAACTTTTATACACTTTTTCGAATTTGGTTGATCTTGATACTCATACATTACCATTCTTAACATTAATTCTAAAGTTGGTACAGTAGTTTATAGCTGAATTTCTTTATTTGTAATTTTCACAAAAAATTATTGGTGCTAAACTGGCGACAATTGCTGGGTTTATATTTTTAGAGAAGATTTTTCGACACTCGAGATCACTTCTCTAAAACGTGAAAATCGGGTCGGTCACTTTGGACGGTGGTTAAATGCGAGGTGTGACTCCAGCTGTAATTGTATTCTCTGCAAAGTACATAATCATACCATTTAGAATCAAACCTTGCCCAACCTCACCCTAACTAGTCGTCTCCTTGACGCGTCGTGAACTTTCTAAAATTTCGACGATGCATATTGTTATTCATAATTACTCGAAAAATTAAGATATTTTATTCGGCAGGTGAAACTTTATCAGCTTAACACCATTTTACCGCTATTTTCATGAAAATCGGCCGCGCGTTTCTAGTATACCGTGTCGGCATACTTTAAGACAATATAAAGACCAATTCCCCCTTTTTTTAATTTGAAAACCTACATCTTATCTTTTGAAATTCTTAACGTTATCTAGAACGTTAAATTTGGTAATAGTTCTTCTTCTTTTCCTTACTGTAAGCGTATTTTTTGACATTTTGTTTGTGTTGAATTAGAATTACTTTTTTTAGATTTTCTACTAATTGAACGGGTCGACACGGTAAGGTGACGGAAATATGCATCTGTCATTATTTATTATTCAATACTGAGAACGGCAAGTTGTTCATTTTCTTTTTCTTTTTTTGGTCTAAAATTGGATTTGTCTTGAGCTTGTTTTACACGGACAGTACAATTGTAATTTTATCGTAATTTTCGGTGAATGAACATGTTGTATATCAATTTTTGAATAGTAAAATATGTATCTAAGAATTTCAGAAGAAAAAAAAACAAGAAAGTGTTAAAAAAAACTTCGTGTTTGTCACAAACAATCAGAATACACCACATGCGCAGTTATGTTGTACCAATGCAATATGTCATCACTGTTTCGTAACACAGTCCCGACCTTTCAGTTGTGCACTTTTTTAGGACCGACTGGTTATTTGTGCACGTTTTTTTTTGAAAATGCAAATAACAGCCTGAAGTATCGCCTACATACTACGCAGTTTTGTTGCAAGCTTTTCCGTGTCTGAGTCATTATGTTGCAGCTTTTTTAGCCTATGCAGTTATGTTGGAATTTTTCCAAAAGGTCTGAATTTTAAACCTATTACTAGTAGCAAGTTCTTTTTTTCAAATGAAGACGATTTTTATTCCAAAAAAAATTTAGTCACAAGAAAAATGGACTCTGAGTCATAATAGCAAATTGTCTGTGCCCTGGACTACCCCCTGTACAAAAAATCATTACATTTTGTAAGTTTCTAATCCTATGACTATATCGTTTTTTCAATTTCCGAAACGCAGACGTTTTATTAACGATTACACATTTTCGTTTGTATAAACTCAAAAAATTGAATTACGTGAATTTTTCTATTATTCTATGTTAAATCGAGTTTATCTTGGGTTTGAACTAGGCCGAGTGTCCAATTCTAATTTCATCGTAATTTTTCGTTGAATTCTCTCATGTTGTATAAAAATGTGTTTTAGTTTAAAAAAAATAGATCGCGCTTCTTACTTTGAACATGCCGAGACACGTGTAAATTGTATTTTTAGAGGCGGTTGTTTTATCACTCGACCGTGGTTAACCGTGGTTAGACGTCCCATTCTTTGTGACAGTCTAGTTCTATTCCAAGTTGTTAAACTTTTCGGTACCGTGTCTATGTAATAACAAGTAATGTGTACTGGTTGTAAAATAATGCCTATGAGTTTTCACCCGATCTTAACTCTCAGGGGCAAGTGTGTGCATATATGCTCACGACTTGTTTCTGCGTCGATTTAAGGCATAACGAGGCTCAGTACGGCACAAACGACATTGCTGACCTCCCTCAACGTTTCGAGTACATTACATTGACGGTATGGCCAATACTTTTGGACAACTGTAAGGTTGAATAAAAACCAGTCAGAATTTCCGGTTACTTGGATTTTGCTAAAATTCGGCAAAAAGGTGTTTCGACACCGTAATTTTATCGATTTTGTTTACTATAAAGTCCTGTAGAGCTTAAACGAAGATTTCCAAATAACGTTTTTAATGCCAAAAATTGTGGCAAATGTTTTTTAGAAGGTTTATAAGATTCAAAAACTAGTAACCCAATTTCAACAACCGGCGGTCAGATAAGTCGTTAGGGGGTTATACCTCGAGAATAACAACCTACGTAAAAAAATAGGCTGCCGGTTTAAAAACATACGAATATATATGTTTCTGATTTTTTTTTGTTGCTTTTTTGTCTGGTTGGAAACAAAACAATTGTCATTTCTGGTTAAGATTAATTTTGTGTCCTGAGAAGACACGTTGGCGGTAAAAATCGATAACGATCGGAATCTGGCGAGTTTTTTTTTTTGTTGAATGTATATTTTGTGGTCGAAGCACAAAAACACAAAACCAATAAGAGGCTTTGAATGATGCGACGTGCCTTACTATTAGGAGTGGGAATGACCGTACCAATGATATAATCTTAATTTAAACCGATTCCTGCAGTTCGACGATGCGGGTGTGATCGTGATAATTTATCACTGACAATTAATCACAAATTATCCACAATTATAGCGGGGTGTAATTGTCACCCAAATTTAGGCCAGGTATCATCGAAACGCAGCGATTTAAAAAATAAACGGATATTTTAAACCCACGCCGCCGTGATTTCATCATGCCAACTCCGTAATAGGGCCCGTTTTCTGGCGAAATCGTTTGTCTGAGAAATTAATCGAAATGCTGTTTCTACGAAATGCACAGTCGGCAATAATTAACATTTTTTTTCGGAAGACCACGGTGCCCGATATGTACTTACATATTCTGTATTAGCAACAATATGCGTGTTTCCATAAACGGGATCTAAGTTAAACGCAAAAATAAACTCACGTTTTGTGATCGTAATTTTATGCTTATAAATGTAAAATATAGAAGGTTAGCTGTTTATTATCGTTTATCAATTCCGAGGCGCTTTTCCTTTGTGATTACAAAAGTGTCATGCTTATTGGATAATGTAACGAAAATAGGCAAACTATTAAACATTGGACATTAACAAATTATCTTTCGTATAGATTTCTCAAGCTGACTTTATAGCAAAATCCACGCGGTGTCCCAATCTATTACCAAGATCTGTTACAGGGTGTGGTAATTTAGATGCTAAGCCGTTTTTGGGGAGTTATATTCGTTCAGCGCACTCGCGAACCAAAAACGGCTTAGCATCTATATTACCTCACCCTGTATCTAAATTACGGCCATATCTAACTTTTCAGTGGATTTGGACACCACGTGGATTTCGCTGCAAAAGGACTAAAGTTATAAATCTGTAGCATTTAGGAGCTCACCAATTTTTTTTTACTTTTACCTCCCAAAGGTTGGCGGGCTAGATTAAAACCCAACCAGATTAGAAGCAACAGTTTATTTAGGTCAAAACAAGGAATACGAATCATTATCGACATCGGCGATTGTGTTCCATGGAATTAACCTGTTTCGAAAAGTCGACCACAAAAACTGACCAACCATCAACCAACCCAGAATGAAAACTTACAACAAAAAAGAACCAAAACCACAAAAATTTGATCTTTGAAAAAAATGAAAATTTGGAAACATAGCCATCTCACTGTCTGGAATCTTGATTTTATTTTGTAAAATAATTTCTGTCTTTGCTACACAAAGTTTTTTAATGGTAATTTTCTAAATTGAATCGTTTGGTTTTAAACCAAAGGGTGGTTTTGTTTACGGAAGGAATGTCGAAAAGAGTGGTAATTTAGATTTTACTCGATTGAAATATCAAAATGTTATCGTACTTACCATGAAAATATGAATGGTGAACAATATTTTAAAAAAGTGGATATCTGAAAAAAATATAATTTCACTAGTCCGATGTAGGAGCACCTCTTTTTGTACCAAAGCCTCGCTTGGTAATTAAAACTTTTTTGTAGTAAGCTTCTTTTTAGTATTGCGGAACTAATAATTATTTTGGTACTAATGCTTCAATTGGCCAGTACCAAAATAAGCATTGGTATCAAAAAAGTAATAGTATCACAAGATGCACTAGTACCAAGAATTCTAAAGAATCTCTTATACCAAAAAAAAAATTAATACCAAAAGAAGTTTAATACCAAAAGAAGTTTTCAGTACCAAAAGATGCGCTCTCGTCTAAAGCACTTTTCTAGCCAAAGTAAAGTACACTACGTAAATTTTAGTTATGCCTGGGTCATTAAAACATTTAAATAATATACTCAAAAGTCCTGGGTCAAGAGGCTTAAACACCCGGCCAGTATTCTTATTATTTTTTTCTGTTTTTGTAACACCAATTTGTTCTAGATATTCAATAAATAAATGCGTTTGCGTGAAAACATAATGATAAAACTGTTTGTTATTTTTGTTCGGTAGAAACAAACGATGAAAATGCCATGTATCTAGTCCGAAGACAGGGCAGCCCCGTTGCGCAAAATTGACGTGGGTCCTAGGACCCGCTTCACCGGGCAGTTTTGTTTCTGACTTGTCACGTGCACAGAATTTTGTTACACGTGCATTCTGGGCGGCCCGCTTTGGGTGGTTGCTGACGCCTTCAACTGGTTGCACGCTTTTATTCAGCCCTCTACCATCAACCCCGCTTAATTAAATAACAAGTTAACGAAGAAAAAATTAATTCCATGTTAACCTTCAAACACATATGACGGATTTTTTCCGCCCGGGCATATAAAATGCGTTTTTTATGATGTTTCATTTTGTTAAACGTAATAGCAATGAAAACCAACATAGAATAATCGATAACAAAGTCGGACAGCAAATAAAAATAAAAATTTTGTTTCCGTAACCAATATTAATTTGTCATACTAAGAAACCTCAAAAAAGTGGTGATTTGCCATTCAAAGTTTTCACGCACATATTTTCTCTGCCATATTTTTCCAAAGCTGTTAAGTAGTCAACGGCCCACTAGCCTGTAAAAAAACTAACCCTATACGTCACCCGGTTAACCGTTTGTAAATTTGTCATTTTTGTGGTCAAATCGACCAAAAAGTGTCCAAGATTGGTCGGCGTGCTTTCGAGAGTATGTTTATTCGATTCAGGACCATCGATTTGTTTAATGAAAAATACGTAGGTTAGAACACAACGAGCGATGAGCCGGAAAAAATTCCGCCCGATGTGTTCAGGGAACTGTGTTAAATATGTGTTCAAAGGTTAACCAATAAAAGAAAATCTGTTCAAGAGGCCCGCCTTCAGTGTTATTAACTTTAAGGCATAAAGCTTTCCCGTGTCTCTTCTGGAAGAACTATAGTGATAAAATAACTGGTTGGATAACTGATGATTCAGGATATTTCGATTTTTGCAACAATGGTGGTTCAATTGTGGTTCATTTTTGACAATTTCTGATTTCCTATTTTCAATTTAGGTAATATAATGTAATATGGCCCACATTATATGGGCTATGGACCATAGCCTATGGTATTAAAAGATTTATTAATATTTATTGAAAAAGATTAACAACAGAAATTCAAAATTATTGCAGATATTTCATTTTATTTGTTTTATTGACCCGATTATCATATATATCGGAAGAGTATAATATAACCGTAAATAATNAAATTTGAAACAATCTAGAGAATTCCCCGTAGGGGCCGTTATGTTTCACCTCAGTGAAATGCAGACCAATTCGCCTACGCACTGCGCCGTTATCTTTCACTATTTCCCGCTCGGGCCATTATGTTTCACTTTTTTCCGATTTTTTTTTGTGAAAGATAACGGCGCACCCTGTGTACCAAAAAAACCAAAAGAAGTTTAATACCAAAGAAGTTTAATACCAAAAGAAGTTTAATACCAAAAGAAGTTTAATACCAAAAGAAGTGTAATACCAAAAGAAGTTTTTAGTACCAATTTAAGCTTGCTACCAAAAGATGCGCTTTCGTCTAAAGAACTTTTCTAGCCAAAGCAAAGTACACTACGTAAATATTAATTATGTCTGGGTCATTAAAACATTTAAATAATATACTCAAAAGTCCTGGGTCAAGAGGCTTAAACACCCGGCCAGTATTCTTATTATTTTTTTCTGTTTTTGTAACACCAATTTGTTCTAGATATTCAGTAAATAAATGCGTTTGCGTGAAAACATAATGATAAAACTATTTGTTATTTTTGTTCTGTAGAAAGAAACGATGAAAATGCCATGTACCTAGTCCGAAGACAGGGCAGCCCCGTTGCGCTAAATAGACGTGCGTCCTAGGACCCGCTTCACCGGGCTGTTTTATTTTTAGACTTATCACGTGCACAGAATTAAGTTACACGTGCATTCTGGGTGACCAGCCGCGGCCCGCTTTGGGAGGTTGCAGACTCCTTCAACTGGTTACACGCTTATATTAAGCCCTCTATCATCAACCCCGCTAAATTCAATAACAAATTAACGAAGAAAAAATTAATTCCATGTTAACCTTCAAACACATAAGACGAAATTTGTCCGCCCGGGCATATGCAATGCGTTTTTAATAATGTTTCATTTTGTTAAATGTAATAGCAGTGAAAACCAACATAGAATAATCGATTACAAAGTCGGAGAGCAAAAAAAAATAAAAATTTTGTTTCCGTAACGAATATTAATTTGTCATACTAAGAAACCTCAAAAAAGTGGTGATTTGCCATTCAAAGTTTTCACGCATATTTTTTCTCTGCCATATTTTCCCAAAGCTGTAAAGTAGTCAACGGCCCACTAGCCTGTAAAAACCTACCCTATACGTCACCCGGTTAACCGTTTCTAAATTTGTCATTTTTGTGGTCAAATCGACCAAAAAGTGTCCAAGGTTGGTCGGCGTGCTTTCGAGAGTATGCTTATTCGATTCAGGACCATCGATTTGTTTATAGTGAAAAAATACGTAGGTTAGAACACAACGAGCGATGAGGCGGAAAAAATTCCGCCCGATGTGTTCAGGTAACTGTTTTAAATATGTGTTCAAAGGTTAACCAATAAAAGAAAATCCGTTCAAGAGGCCCGCCTTCGGTGTTATTAACTTAAAGGCTTAAAGCTTAATTAACTTAAAGCTTAATTAACTTAAAGCTTTTCCGTGTCTCTTCTGGAAGAACTATAGTGATAAAGTAACTGGTTGGATAACTGTCATCAGATGATTCAGGATATTTCGATTTTTGCAACAATGGTGGTTCAATTGTGGTTCATTTTTGACAATTTCTGATTTTCTATTTTCAATTTAGGTAATATAATGTAATATGGGCTATGGACCATAGCGATGGTATTAAATGATTAATTAATATTTATTGAAACAGATTAACAACAGAAATTCAAAATTATTGCAGATATTTCATTTTATTTGTTTTATTGACCCGATTATCATACATATCGGAAGAGTATAACCGTAAATATTTTTTTCATTTTTTCTAAAAAATAATGCGTAAAAGTTCAAGTATTATTATAACAAATGTGATAACACCTAAAGAAAGTTACCTAGTAAGTATTTATATAGTACAAGTGGTGCAAAAATGCCCCATTTTGCGTTTAAGGCTAATAGGCCCGTGAACGTCGATTGGTGAGGCCCTCGTTTTGTTCTTTAGGTATACAAAATGCTCTATAGCGCCAAAAACCGATTTTTTAATGTTTTCAGGACGAAGAAACAAGAGAGGTACAAAGAAGACTATTTTTAATTCTTTGCGTATTTATTGGTATTGGAATTTTACTAAGAAAGGTTGCAAATCTAGCCTTTCAATTTTCGGTGCTACAAAACTAGAAGAACACTCCTTACGCCTTATTGGGACAATGGCTCCTTTATTGGACGCATTTTCGGTTAAGATGGAGCAATTCTAATAAAAAAATGATGCTTTTGTGTGACGCCTTTTCGGACGCTATGTTTGAGAACCGAAAACGTACCAAAAAGAGTAAGGACTGTAAATATTTTTTTACGAATTGATGCGTATTTCGAACCTTCACCTAGACATGAGTATAATTTACATATCCAAAAGATAGAAAAGCATAAACTAACCGATATGAAGTTAGGGTTCGCAAGATATGATATAAGTTGCGACTCATAACGTTTCATTCACAGTAAGTGAACCCTATTTGAGGTTACCGAAATACTCAAGAATACAAATATTGATTTTTCGTCGGTGGAACGACAGCACACTCGAGAGTCTTTTGATGATGTCGTTCACGGTAAGGAAACAAATAGCGAAAAACAGTTTTGGTTATATTTATACGAAAATTTGGTTTTGGAAAAAATCAGAATGTTAATCGAGAACGTTCTATTCCGTGCATAGAATGTCTAAAATGTGTTTTTTTGTTAATTTAGGGGAAAACAAGCTATAAGCACTAATTTTTTCGAAAGTAATTTGACCATTCGACGTTAAACTGAAAAGTGGATTGTAGTGAGCTTATCCAGTTTTGGCTGAAGTTCACCCTGCCACGTGATAAATTTGATTTAAGGCCTCAAAACGGGCCATTCTCTTGTCCCCGATTTAAGTGTCTTAAATGTCCGACTTCAGCCAAAACTGGATGCACCCACTACGATCCACTTTAAAATTTTACGTCGAATAGCCAAATTACTTTTTATCGAAAAATATTGGTGGCTCAATTTTTTTTCTCCCTTTGTCCTTCATAGCTGTTTCAATTTGAGATTATAATTCAAACTATTTTAGATTTGGTTGGGGTAATTTGGACTGACGATACGGAAGTATAAATCGGTTGACTTGCAATACGCTTTCATGGATTTACAAGTTCCTACTTGGTCATAAATATTTTTGCTCAGTTCCAATTTATTTAAATAGGTTTTAGTGTTTACCGAAAACAGTAAACACATTATCTTCTGGATCTGTTCGAAAAAATCTCCTTTTCTTATGTTAGTTATATCATATAACTTATATGATATATGATTTAATTATTCCGAAAAGTTCTTTTCGGCGTACACCATACAGTACGTACTACACAGTACTTCGTACCGTGTCATCTCGCAGAAAACGTTTAGCCCAATTTCTGGAAAAGCGTTTTTATCAGAAATACCCCGTTTCGGGAGTTACCTTTTATGCGAGTTTTTTATAATAAAACACAAGTTAATATGCCAAAAACATTAGATAGCAGCAATTTGTCTGGAAAAAAATTTCTATGAAAAATTGTACGTTTTTTGCAAGATTTTTTTTTCATTTTTCCGACAACAAAGAAATTGTGTTGTTTTTACTACAAAAAAAGTTTTCGCTTTTCTGTGAAATATTTTTTTGTTTGATGCCGTGGTACCTACTTTTACATAGTCTTGTTAACTCATTTATAACTTGTATTTGGTATATACTGTACCTATTTGGGGTTTATTCTGTCAAATAATAAAATAATTTTGTGACGAAAAATAAAGGACTAGAACGGGTGTAATTTCGTGAATTTTTTTTTTTTGTTTCATTTTACAAAATAGATCAACTACATTGTAACTCGTGTACACATTTGTTTCCGGATTTTCGCAATAATTACATGAGCAAAATCGAACTCGTGCAACGACATACGGTATATTTCAGTTAACACGTTACTTTTTTATATTTCAAGTTTGAGTCTATTTGGTTAAAAAGTTCAAGTTGATTACGAAGCTAAACGAATTTACCAAAAAAATCCGCCGTATAGCTTTTCACGATGGCAATCTAAAACACTTTTTAATTGTTTTCTCTAGAACTAGTTAGAGGTTGAACGCTTATTCATACAAAATTCGTGATACAAGAAATGGTAATTCCGTGTGAAAGCACCAAAAAGTTATGCCGAATAGATATACATTATCAATAAACGTAAACTGTTTTGAAACTTTCGAGTTGACTGTTTTCAACTTTCAAATTAAAACAGGTTCTTTGCGAAATTATGAGAAAATACACCATTTGACCTAACCATTTGACTTAACACCATTTGGCTTAACAGTTTGCATTTGACTTAAGAGTTTGCAGTTGAATTAACACTTTTTTTGTCTTTTTTTTCAGCATTTCCGCCTACGCCCTTGGGGTTTATCACGCCGCCTGAGGGTTTATCAGGCCGGTTTTGGAAAGAGAAAGTGGCCGGACAAACCCTCAAGCGGNAACTCAACGAGCGGGAAAACCCGCCTGATAACTGTGCGCCTGATAACACCGCACCCGGTGTATTTCAAGTTTGAGTCTATTTGGTTAAAAAGTTCAAGTTGATTACGAAGCTAAACGAATTTACCAAAAAAATCCGCCGTATAGCTTTTCACGATGGCAATCTAAAACACTTTTTAATTGTTTTCACTAGAACTAGAGGTTGAACGCTTATTCATAAAAAATTCGTGATACAAGAAATGGTAATTCCGTGTGAAAGCACAAAAAAGTTATGCCGAATAGATATACATTATCAATAAACGTAAACTGTTTTGAAACTATCGAGTTGACTGTTTTCAACTTTCAAATTAAAACAGGTTCTTTGCGAAATTATGAGAAAATACACCATTTGACCTTGCAGTTGAATTAACAATTTTTTTGTTTTTTTTTTCAGCATTTCCGCCTACGCCCTTGGGGTTTATCACGCCGCCTGAGGGTTTATCAGGCCGATATTAATCAAACTCTAAACAAATCAAAGTTTGAACTTGTCTATACCAAAAACGGCCCTCGAACAATATTTTTATTAAAATAATATCCAGGGATAAATACGTAAAATCTCGAGGTAAATCATCGGCTCAATTATTAATTTGAAAATAGAAAAAAAGTCAACGGAATTAAGAAAAATCTTCATAAGCAGTTCCGATCGTAATGGATACAATATTGAGTCTACGGGATTATTACCGGCATTTGACTTTTTTAAGAGAAAAACAAATAAGCCATGACCACCAAATTTTTTCAGAAAAAACTGCTATGGCCAAAATGTTCGTCTTGAAAAGTTAGCTTTTAAGATATTTGGAAAATCAAGGTCAAGTTCAACGAGTCACGTGATCAATTTGATTAAAGGCCACCCTGTGAAAGGCTTCTAAAGTATTTTTTCAAAATGTCGACAGAGAAATTCCATAGGATTCTGCCATAGGAGTTCTGCAGATGATATCAAAAATTTGAGAGACCCCTAAGCTTAAAATCAACTGAACTTTCGTTTGAGCCAAAAAAAAGTAAAAAAACCTAATTAAGGACAAAAAACCTGACCACAAAAATGGCCCATTAGGAGGCCTTTTATCAAATTTATCACGTGACTCGTTGAACTTGGCCTTGATTTTCCAAAAATCTGAAAAGCTAACTTTTCAAGACGAAAATTTTGGCCAAAACAGTTTTTTTTTGAAAAAAATTTGGTGGTCATGGTTTATTTTTTTTTTCTCTAATGATTTGTCGATTATGTTGATGTTTGGTTCATTGGGCGGCGATTTTAATTAGTTACTTGTAATACTACTCGTACTATTTATTTAATCTTGTAGAAATGGAACAANAACTTGTCTATTCCAAAAACGGCCCTCGAACAATATTTTTATTAAAATAATATCCAGGGATAAATACGTAAAATCTCGAGGTAAATCATCGGCTCAATTATTAATTTGAAAATAGAAAAAAAGTCAACGGAATTAAGAAAAATCTTCATAAGCAGTTCCGATCGTAATGGATACAATATTGAGTCTACGGGATTATTACCGGAATTTGACTTTTTAAGAGAAAAACAAATAAGCCATGACCACCAAATTTTTTCAGAAAAAACTGTTATGGCCAAAATGTTCGTCTTGAAAAGTTAGCTTTTAAGATTTTTGGAAAATCAAGGTCAAGTTCAACGAGTCACGTGATCAATTTGATTAAAGGCCACCTGTGAAAGGCTTCTAAAGTATTTTTTCAAAATGTCGACAGAGAAATTCCACAGGATTCTGCCATAGGAGTTCTGCTGATGATATCAAAAATTTGAGAGATCCCTAAGCTTAAAATCAACTGAACTTTCGTTTGAGCCAAAACAAAGTAAAAAAAACCTAATTAAGGACAAAAAACCTGACCACAAAAATGGCCCATTAGGAGGCCTTTAATCAAATTTATCACGTGACTCGTTGAACTTGGCCTTGATTTTCCAAAAATCTGAAAAGCTAACTTTTCAAGACGAAAATTTTGGCCAAAACAGTTTTTTTTTTTTGAAAAATTTTGGTGGTCATGGCTTATTTTTTTTTCTCTAATGATTTGTCGATTATGTTGATGTTTGGTTCATTGGGCGGTGATTTTAATTAGTTACTTGTAATACTACTCGTACTATTTATTTAATCTTGTAGAAATGGAACAAAAAACCCGGAATATGAAGATTCCATACAAATTCGTAACTTTAAACTTTAACAACAGGTGTCTCTTAACAGTCTCGTTAATTTTCTTGAAAAAAGTGCACAATAAGAGAGCGTGACACTGGAAAAGCGTAAATAAGATCGATCGGTATTTTTGGATAACCACTTGCGGGTTTATCCGACCGCTTTCGCCTTACAAACCCGGTCGGATAAACCTTTAGTTGGCAAGATAAACCCCAACGGCGTAGGCGGAAAATCTGGAAAATGTGCGAAGATAGTGTTCAAAATCAATTAAAGCACTTCAATGGTGGCCGGATAAGCGCACGAGCGGGCAAACTGGCTGGATAAAGTGGGTGGATAAACCCTCAAAGAGTGTATTTGGATATACAAAAATATCGCTTAGAAATCTACTTCCAAATCGTCTTGACTCTCATTAATGTTCTTTTAGATTAACTCAAAGTAAGAAGTCTCCTGTATTGCAAGTGCTTAATCATCATCATAGTTTTCGATTAGTTAACTGTTTAGACCACCTTACAGCTAACAATGTTTGAGAGAAAAAAAGTATTACCGAAGAAAAAGTGCCGATTTGTTAGATTTTAGTAACTCTTACACGTGCCGTACGACAACTGCGGTTAAACGTCATTACAATGACCAATTTATCAAAATACAAATATTCGGAATAATCGCTGAAACTCATGAAAACTCACCAATTTTGGTGAATCAAAACTGTCAAATATGACAAGGTGTAACGAAAAGGCATATTATATTTCGACGTTACCCAATATACTTGTTAGTCACAATTTGTAGTTGACACATATTATTTAAATTTTTAATAAGAGATTAGGTTAAAATTGTTCTAATACAGACTGAAACGTATATTTTATGTCGCAATAACGAAATTAACTCTCAGGGGGCAGGAGTTTTTGGGAACCCATACGGGGGAAATGTGTGTAAATAAACACGCACTTCAAAAATTCACAATAATTCGCAATAATTCAAAAAAACTGGTATAGCCAAGTTGTAGAGCTTGTCAAACTACGTCGATCTGTTAAGAAATTGATTTGGGCTCCCAAGGCCCCCTGGAGAGCTATTTGAAATTTTCAACCTACGCAAAAAATACCGTCAATCGCATTTTCTCGAAAAGTGCAGGGGGTCACCAATACCCGTTTTGCCCTACAGGGCCTCCATATGCCTAAAATCGACGAAAACAACAAGTTACGTGTCTATTTACACGCTCTTCCCCTGGGAGTTACGTCAAAAATTCGCCTCACTTGTGACTCAGTTACGATTGAATTGCCTAGCTTTAGAAATTAATCGTTGCGTTAACAAATCAGTTTGGAATTATCATCATGCCCCGAAGATAGTGATTCAGCTTATTGACAATTCGTAGGTTTTTTTTCAAACTGGGGCGAATTCGTGAATTACTTTCGTTATCTCTCTCGCTATTCGCTAAAGGTCCCACTTTTTTGATCACTTTTGATAGTTTTTGATCACTTTTGAGTTAATAAGTTAAATTTCATTAAATATAATATCTAATAATTTATGTGAAAAAATATAAAACACAAATGATATGCCGCTTGGGGCCCTTGGGAGCCGGTGAACCCCAACCTTACCCGCAGTCGTCTCGCTAACTCAGCGCTAAATCGAATAAACAAAGCTTTGAGTTAATAACTTACCTCAGCTAATGAGGTCAGCTTAAAATAAAATCTCAACTTTCGTCAACTGTCGTATGTGTCCAAGAAAAAAAAACTCTCCTCAACGTTTCTCGGCAGTTCGAAAGGACTTTTGAGGAAACGTAACTTTTGCCGAGCCCTGTTTGGGAGTTAACGCGGTCAACTTGCAGTAAATGTTTTACCCTTTTTTGTTATTTAAACTTCAATTTTGCAGGAAGGTTTTGAAAAGAAAAATTTGCGCGTATTCTTCTTGGGGAATTTTTTGAATACACAAGTGTTGTCCGGGCGAAAAAAAAATGTTCATGTTACGAATAACACCATGATGCTAGGAAGTCTTTCATCTTTACTCAAATCACAAATGTTATTTCAAGAAACCGATCTTGAAGGCCCTGTCACCTGAAAAAACTGAAACATTATGTTTTACTACTAGTACCTGACCAAACATGATTTATCGTTCAGTCATAAAATGAACTTGCCCTCACTTTCAAAATTATCAGCCAATGACCTTCCACTCGAAAATTTAACATTTTTACTTCAAATTTTTCAAGGAACTTTCATTATTATACCAGGCACATTTTCTACACTACATGTTGTATTACTTTTCACTTAATTATTTTAATATGAGCATTCTCGTTCTTAACTCCTGTTGCCCACATGTCATATAAAAATGATAACCGGGCATTCTATGAAATAATGGACGACAAATTCGAATTAGCCGTAGTCGACTTAGTGTTAGTGACAAGTTTTTCCTATAATAGGTGGTACCAAAGTATTAAAACCGGTACCCGAATGGCCATGACCGGTTAACGGAGAATTAACTTTGAAACGGAAAATACCTGAACTCACAAAACGAATACAAAAAACCGATTGGAGATTAAAGCCAAGTCATTAGAGCCAAGTTGTAGAGCTCGTCAAACTACGTCGATCTGATTATTCAGAAATAGATTTGGGCCACCAGGGCCCACTAGAGAGCTGTATGAAATCTCCAACCTACGCAAAAAATAACACCGTCAATCGAATTTTCTCGAAAAGTTGAGGGGGGTTCACCAATACCCGTTTTGCCCTACGGGGCCTCCATATGCCTTAAATTGATGAGAAAACCCATTTGCGTGTCTATTTTCCCCCTGTGAGTTAACATATATTTACTTCGTCTTGAATTTGATCAAATACCCGTTTTTAAACAAATTTCTGAATCATAAAAAGATAGTGATTCCGTTGATAAAGTATTTTTTTTTTTGATTCGCAGTACGTTTCCGGAAATGTTCTTTCGGTCGCGACATTTGTAATTGTCATGTGGCAAACGCCGCCGTCGTCGAATTGTGTTCGATTTTTCGAGAGGCGGGTTTTTTTTTGTTTATGACGATTATTTCAAACAACATCGATAATTGTAAAGTCGGCCAAAGCTGTCCCGTACGTCGACTTCCGCTCTGTCAATGCTCAATGACAGTAACTTATACGCTTCTAAAAAATGATGCTCGAGAAAATCACTTGGCTTCTGCACGCGTCCTTACCAGAAGTAATTTTTTGCCGATATACAAATCATAAACACTACTTATCCATTTGGGAAAACAGTTGACATTGAAAATAAGAAATTGCTTTTGAAATAACACTTTTTAGCAAATTTGTTCAGCGTTAACCCAAAAGCACTAATCATTTGAAATATCAGTTTGCATTTGAAATCACTGGTCAGTTATCTTACATTTTTTCAACGTTTTTAACAGTAGCCCGTCAGGTGTTGTACATTCACTGAAAAGTTTGTTAGAAACGAGGGTTTACTACAATTTTAGTCCCGGGTTGGTCTCAAAAATGGACTTCTTGTCTTGTTGGCATTATCAAAGATGTTTTTAAAAAACAAGGACTAGTTCTAATTTTTATTAATTCAATTTAAATGTGTGGTCAAAATAATCGTTTAGAACTAATTAAATTAGTTCTAATGAATCTACGATCAAAATATTTTTTACGTTTATTTCTAATTGAAGGCATTCTCGAATAGGCTATTCGGAATGGCACATGTTTTAATTTTAGGTTTTATTATCGAAAAAAGGCAGTTTGGGCGATAACAAGGTATTGCGCAATTCCCCGGTCATTGGTTCATCCGACTCTCATTGGATAAAAACAACTTAGTATTGCGCAATTCCCCGCGTATGCGCTTATCCGGTCAACTTGTTTTGTATATTTTCCAGCTACTTCGCCGTCTTCCCTGGGGTTAATACGGCCGGTTTGGAAGGCGAAACTGGCTGTGTAAACCCTAAGGCGGTGTATATAATTTCCGTGGTAAAATTACAATTCGGTTTCTAAATTGTTAAACCAGGTCTGGCCAGGTGTTGCATTTGCGTTTTCCGGAAAGGAAATAGATTCTGCGAAAATTATAGAAGAAACGGATCAAGTACCGTATCATTACGCACACCGCAGCTAGAATAACACAATTATATTGCGCCCCAGTTGCTTTCTTTACTAGAACATTGCCGTTTCCGGCTTTTGCAAATCTTTTTTTTTTTACTTTGTTTCAAAAGAAAAATGCTTGGTTGCCAAGTTAAAACTTCGTTCCTGGAATTTTTGACCTTTGTTCGGCAAGACGTTATTTTTGAACCATGTTATATAACGACATTCAGGATACTGGAAATATTTTTAACGCGTGAGGCCTTTTTTCACACACATTCACACGCAAACTTTAACTTTCTAACTTCAAGAGTTTGATCGTAAGTTACAATTTGTAACTTTAAGAGTTTTTTTTTATTGATAAAATTGTTAAAGTACCTTTTTTACATAATTTTCCAACATTTTATTCAAGATTTTTCAGCGTAAAAATACGTTACGAATCGTAACCGTTATTGTTTTCGACAATACAGGCTTCATTATGAAGGCAGAACTATACATGGGCAACAGCCACCTGGCCTTCACAGCTCGACAGCTGGCTGGGCAGCTTGACAAACCAGCTGAGGTTTTAGGACTCGAGTGGTCAGCACAGGCCAGCTTATTAATATTGTTTGGCTAGACAAGCCAGCTCAGCGCAGCGCAGTTCAATTTTACAGCTCGACAGGCCAGTTCACCACNACTGATATCTATTGTGAAATTAAAACTTTTGTACCGGGTAGGAAATTAAATTTAAGCAAACGGCATACGTGATTTTTAGGTCTACGTTTCGGTCTTATGCGCAACTTTTGGAGTGGTAAAAGTAAATTATACTGGATGGCCGACGTAAAAGTAATTTCTTGAAGTAGTAGTATCTTAAAAGTGAAAAATAATATCCCTCAGGGCATAACTATCCGCGCGCATGAATAATGTTCGATGTCATTCTGAGAGTAAAGTTCAATATGAGTAATACAAAATAAACGACACATTAACATAACATGTTTATAAAAAAATCAACACTCGAATTTTATACTATTTACTAATGTATTCTGAATTATTTTTTATGGCGAAAAAGGTGAAACAATTAAACCAAATGGAGTCTACAAAAATCGAAGTATTACCAACATGATAAAAAAGTACCTCGGATGTTGTAAATCTAGATCCAAAATCTAGATTTATATTTAAAATCTAAAATTTATGTCTAAAATTTAGGTTTAAAATCTAAATCCGGAACCAAGATCTAAATTTTTTATTTAAAATCTAGATCTAAAATCTAATTTTAAAATCTAAATCTAAAATCTAGATCAAGAATCTAGATCTAAAATTTTCATCTAAAATCTAGATCTAAAATCTAGATCTAAAATCTAGATCTAAAATCTATAGTTCTAAATCTAGAATCTAAAATCTAGAGTTCTAAATCTAGATTCTTGATCTAGAATCGAAATCTAGAATCTAAATCTAGAATCTAGATCTGGAATCTAAATTTAGACGTTAGATCTAAAATTTATATCTAAAATCTAAAAAAAGATCTAAAATCTAAATCTTGATATAATATCAAGTTTTTATATTAAATTTCAGAATTTAGATCTGTCATTAGAATCAGCGTAAAATACATAAAATTAAAATAATGTAATTTGTCAGACTGACTAATGTTTCGGTTGAACTCTAAATTTAATTAGATTTGTCAATTTAATAGTTCTATAGACTCAACACGCAAATGTGTCATTCAATTATGTTCAACGAATTCTGATTTTAAATAATGCTTCACGCTATTTATAAATATTATATATAGACAATCTAAAATTTGAAAATTTAATGTCTTTCAAGATACCAGATCGCTATAAAAATGCTTACATTTTTTCGGCCACACTACGTAAAATACTCGGCAGTAATTGGACCAGAGAAGAAGTAGTTAAAAAAGCAAAATGTCCCGAATTTAAAGAGATCTATTACTCAAATTTAGAATTACTTAGTTTGAAGAAAACAATAGATATTGCTCAAATTTTTAACGTTAAGTTTATTGTTTATGATGGTGATACTTATACACCAATTGGTAATGGTCTAAAAATTTGTATAAAAACTGAAACGCACCCGAGAATCTTTTTCAATGATATTGATTTTTGTTATATACCAGATGGACTGAAAGAAGGTTCAAAACCAGTGACTCGCTTAGACGACATTTTAAAAAAACTTGGAATCAAAAATGTACAACACAAAGACAATAAAGTTAAAATCTTAGATAGTTTTTCTCTGGAACCATGTCCATTGAAACTAAAGCAATTTGATGATATAGAGTCAAAATATGATTTGTCTATCGATATTTGGGAAAAGTTCACTACAGGAAAGAGACATAATAATTATCATTATGTTCACCACCGATATGGCACATTTGGTAAAAAACATTCAATTTTTTTACATTACAATGAAGAGTTTGATCATTTTATTTTCGTTAAAAATGAGAAAAAATATTTCAAAAATTTGTTTTATTGCAAAAATGTCAACAACGGGTGTGGGTATACTTTTGATGTACTTTGTAAAAAGCAAAAACATGAACAAATTTGTGTTACGTTAGAAACAATACAATCAAATATATCTGTGAAACAAAAAGAGTACTGTTCTACAGACAAATTAATTAATAAAGCCATTGATTTTGGATTGATATCTAAATATCCTAAAAACGAAAATTTCTGTTTTTTTGATATCGAATGCGTGTTACCAAAATCTAACGTCCAAATGGGAAAAACAAAAATTTTGTCAACTCATAAATTAGTCTCAATTGCGTGCAATTCGTTCATTAATAATGTCCACTGTCAAAAGTCATGGGTTGTTGACGACGATTCTCTTCTATCCGAAACAAACATTGTAAATCAGTTTCTAGAATTTTGCTATATGGCACGAAATACTATGACTAAAGATCCTGAAACTGAATTAGCCATGGAACGTCTCAGTGAAATGGAAAACTCTTGTAAGTTTTTTGATAAAAATGAAATTTACCAGTTGAAAAATATATTAGAAACTAGCCAAGATCTTTGTGTTTTCGGGTATAATAACGGTAAATATGATAATAACATTATTTTTAGACATATAATAAAATGTCTAGATAATCTCAGTGAAGCTTCCGAAAATGATCAAAAATTTGATTGTAAATCTCTAAAATTACTGAAAAAAGGAAATTCTTATTTTTCAATTAAATTCAAAAAGTTACATTTTAAGGACTTGCTCAACTTTACTTGTCCGATGAGTTTAGACAAATATTTACGAACTTGGACTACGAATTTTTCCAAATTAGTTTATCCTTATGAGTTATTTGAAAATATAAATCAAATACGCTCGTGCAAAACATTCCCCGATAAAAATAGTTTTTACACAATAATCAAAGGTCATGTCGAAGAAACATTGTACAATTCATGTAAAGAGATTTTTGAGTTTCATATAAATTTACCTGAATCACACAAAGATCGTTGGCATTCCTTTGAAGATTATTTGCGATTCTATAATGTTTCCGACGTTTATCCAGCCAGCTTAGGGTTGATTAAACAGTTCAAAACATATGAAAAAAATTTCCGATTGTCGCCTATGCAGTGTTTAGGTTTGCCATCTTTTGCTAAACAGGCAATGTTTAAATTGTACGATAAGAATTGTCCGAGTATTTTTTCGTTTTCGCCCAATAGCACAGCGACAAGAGTTTTTCGTAAAAATGTTATCGGTGGTTTGTGCAACGTATACAAGAGACATGTAACACTCACTGATGAAGATGCGAGCTATTCAGCAAAATATAATAAAAATGGTTCGTTAAAAGTACAATTCTGAAATATAGTCTTGAAAACTATCATTTAAATCTAATTTTGAAAACTATAATTCAAATCTAGTTTTGAAACTGGTCATTCAAATCTAGTTTTGAAAATTGTCATTCAAATCTAGTTTCGAAACTTAGATTTGGAATATAGACCGAAAATATAGTTTTGAAAATTGTCATTCAAATCTAGTTTCAAAACTCAGATTTGAAACATATATCTCAAATCTAGTTTTGAAAATTATGCAAATCTAGTTTTTAAAACTATACTTTAAATCTAGTTTTGAAAACTATAATTCAAATCTAGTTTTGAAACTTGTCATTCAAATCTAGTTTTGAAAATTGTCATTCAAATCTAGTTTCGAAACTGAGATTTGAGATAGAGATCTAAAATATAGTTTTGAAAATTATCATTCAAATCTAGTTTTGAAAACTATAATTAAAATCTAGTTCTCAAACTTAAATTTGAAATCTAGATCTGAAATATAGTTTCCAAAACTATTATTCAAATCTAGTTTCGAAACTTTGATTTTAAATCTAGATCTAAAATATAGTTTTGAAAATTATCATTCAAACCTAGTTTTGAAAACTATAATTCAAATCTAGTTTTCAAACTTAGATTTGAAATTTAGATCTGAAATATAGTTTCCAAAACTATTATTCAAATCTAGTTTTAAAAATTGTCATTCAAATCTAGTTTCGAAAGTCAGATTTGAAACATAGATCGCAAATCTAGTTTTGAAAACTATGCAAATCTAGTTTTTAAAATTATAATTTAAATCTAGTTTTGAAAACTATAATTCAAATCTAGTTTTGAAACTTGTCATTCAAATCTAGTTTTGAAAATTTGGTTTGAAATCTAGATCTGAAATAAAGTTTCGACAATTGTTATTTAAATCTAGTTTTAAAACTTAGATTTGAAATCTAGATCTGAAAAAAAAGTTTCGAAAAATTATCAGAATAGAAAATCAGAATTTTATTATTTAAATGTTTAAATATTTCAAGGGAAAAAGTGGCAGAAAATTTGTTTTTTTGATGTTAACGCAATGTACCCCGCAACTTTCAAAGAAAAGTTTCCATGCGGTCTCGGTTTTGAGTGGAATCTGGACTCAGGTATACTAAAAAAGACTTTAATGAGCCAGTCAAAAATCTCACTCGCATCCGTACAATGGCTGGATTACATGTCAAATGATCCAAGATTGATAAATAAAAAAGGCAAGAGATGTTCCATAATTTCCGGCTGGAATTCAAAAGAAGTACAATTTGCAACTTATCACGTTGATGGATATGCTGAGGTGGATGGTCATTCGTTCATATTTGAATTTGACGGATGTTTTTTTCACAAATGTGATAAATGTAAAACATTCGGTTATGACGAGGTATAAATAAAATTTCAAGTTTTTGGCATTAAAATATTCCAAAATTATCTTTAGAACGCGGAAAAAAGGCGCTTATTTTTCGAAAATCGACCAAATACAACTATTATACGCACGCGTGAGTGCGATTGGAATGAGCTGAAAAACCGTGTAACTCTCACACCCAAGATAAGTCCGCTTTTACATGTTAACTCTATAAAAATGGAAAAAATGATAGAAAAACTAGAAAACAACGAACTTTATGGGTTCGCCCTTGTTAACATCATCCCGACCGAAAGAGCCAAATTTTTCCAAGACATAAATTGGCCACCAATATTTAAAAAAGATCAGATTGAGTACTCTGATTTACCAATCTGGATGCAAAAACAAATTGACCAAAAATCATTCCCAAAAACGACAATAGTTCAAAGTATGCGTGCAGAAAATATTTTATTGCATACTTCTTTAATAGAATTTTATGTGAAATATGGATTCGTTTTATCAAAAGTTCATATTTTTTATGAATACCAAGGAGCAACGTGCTTTAAAAAAGTACATGATGTTGTATATAAGGCTAGGGTAGCGGCAACAGAAAAAAATGATAATATGAAAGCAACAGCGGTGAAACTCGTCTCCAATGCTATGTATGGTCAAATGTTATTGGTAAATTTAAATTTTTATTCATAGTTTATTTCAAGTTTTAAAATTTGATTTTGTTGTAATTTGTCAATTGATTTAAAATATAACTTGGAAAATGTTATATTTAAAATAAAATTTTAGAATCCAGCAAAGTTTACAAAATCGTTTCTCACCAGTGAGCGAGGATACAAAAAAGAATCGAAACACATTCTGTTCAAAAAAGGACGTAAATTATCACCAAATGTATACGAAGTTAACAAATCCAAACTAAAAACAGTTGAAAAATATCCTATACATTGTGGTAACACCGTGCTTCATCTCAGCAAACTCATTTTAATGAAATTTGTGGTGTTTCTATACGAATTTCTTGAACCGTTGTCATTTGAATTGATCTATACAGGTTAATTATATCAAATCAATATGAAAAAAATTAACACATAAAACCTAGATACCGACTCAATGGCATTATGTTTAATTGACGATTTGGAAAATTTAGTCCGGCCAGATAAAAAAAGTGAATGGGAAACAAAGAAAAAAGAATGGTTTGTGGTGAACCAAAACGACGCCCGGGATCTGAGATTCCCGGGTAAGATGAAAATGGAGTGGGAAACAAAAAATGGGGCTATAACAGTGTAAGTTTTAAATAATTAACACAACTAGAATAATTAGATGGTGAATTCCCTTGAACAATTAAGTTTTCTTTACTGGTTTTATTTGAAATCTAATTTTCTGAAAAGACTTGAAAACTAGATTTAAAATTTTGAAAATTGTGTTAAAAATCTAGTTTTTAAAACAAGATTTGAGATTTTGAAAACTAGATTTAAGATTTTGAAAACTAGATTTCAGATTTTAAAAGCTAGATTTTAGATTTTAAAAGCTAGATTTTAGATTTTAAAAGCTAGATTTTAGATTTGAAAAGCTAGATTTTAGATCTTGGTTTGAAAAACTAGATTTTAGATTTTGAAAAATAGATTTCAAATCGTACAACCTAGATTTTAGATTTTGAAAATAAGATTTCAAATCTTAGAAACGTGATTTTATATTTTGAAAATAAGATTTCAAATCTTAGAAACTAGATTTCAGATTTTGAAAACTAGATTTCAGATTTTGAAAACTAGATTTCAGATTTTGAAAAAAAAAGATTAGATTTTAAAAGCTAGATTTTAAATTTTGAAAAACAGATTTCAAATATAAAAAACTAGATTTTAGATTTTGAAAACAAGATTTCAAATCTTAAAACTATATTTTAGATTTTGAAAACTACATTTAAGATTTTGAAAACTAGATTTAAGGTTTTGAAAACTAGATTTTAGATTTTGAAAACAAGATTTAAGATTTTGAAAACTAGATTTAAGATTTTGAAAACTAGATTTTAGGTTTTGAAAACTAGTTTTTAGATTATGAAAACTAGATTTCATATTTTGAAAACAAGATTTAAAATTCAAGATACTATTAAAAACAATTCTAGATTATCACCGAAAGCATACTTTGCCATCGACTACGATTCAGACAAATTCAAACGTTCTTCCAAAGGAGTACAACATGCTGTCGAGCTAACGTATAACGACTACAAAAATGCCATTTATAAAAACACCGTGAAAAATGTAAATAACACTGTTATTCGTCTGAACAACCATGAAATGTCAACCATTATTTGCCGTAAAATTGGCCTTCGAAATATCTTTATAAAAGCGTTTGTTGAATCTGACTGCATAACCATTACACCCTTTGCAAAAAATAAAATTTGAATTTTAATAAAAATGTTTGCCGATACAATTAAATCGATTTACAAATTGTTTGACAGTGACAATAAAGTTGAATTAACTGATGTGGAACGAGACTCTCTAAGCGCTAAACAAACACCATTATTTAATGAAGGTATAAAGTATTGGAAGGGACACACCGGTGTACATGTCGACAATGGTCAAATCATATTCACAAAAAATCTGAATGGGGCAGACCCGGGTAACATAATAGCTGAGTTAATTAAACTATTATCTTTCCCTGGTTTCATATCTGTTGATGGTCATGGTTTTGTTTCTCAAAATGAAGAACAAGTGTTTCAATTTGGAAGCCAAAATAGTAGTTTGATACTCCCAAATGGGCAATCTTTCATGCTGTTGAATAACAAAAAATCTCAAGAAATTCTGCACAACTATTTTCAATCTTTGACGCAAGAAGACTTTCTTAAAGAATGGTTCAGGTCTCACGATGCTGTTGGTGATCTTACTATGAGCGGCTTCAGCCCTAGTCGAATCTGTACTTTGATCGTATTTTACGAACCAACATCAATAACAGTTGAAAAACTTTTCAATTTGTAATAAAACTATGTTTCCATTAACTTTTAAAGCAAATATTTTAAATTAAATACAAAAAGTTTTCGAAACTAGAATGCACTGAAAACGGTTTTGAGACTAAATATTAAAACTAGATTCTAGTTCGGGAACTAGATTTTGTTAAATCAAACTATTTAAAAAAACATGTTTTAAATCTAGTTATTCGATGTAGATTTCAAAACTAATATTGGAAAAACTAGTCTTCAAACTGAATTCAATACATTAATTGAAAATCGAGTTTTAATTAACCAAATGTAATTCATTCTGAGACGATGAATTAGTTTAAAATTGATTTTCGAAGTAGTTTGTTAAATTTGCAAAAATAGAATAGATTTTGACAATAGTTCTTAACTTTAATTTTCAAGTTGCGTTCCAAATTAAATTTGTTTTTCACTAGAATTTAAGCGTCATAATTCTCAAAACCTTTACCAAGCAACCTTTTAAAATTTTTATTTCAAATATGATAATTCCCATTAAAAATTAAATTTAAGAACTTTGCTTAAATTTTTCATTGGAAATTGATTTCAACTCAATTTGAAAATTCATCTGAAATCAATTTTGTTTGAATTTGTTCGGCAAATTAAAAATTCTATAAAATCTAGGATTAAAAATATTTTTTTATAGAATATGCCAGAATATTTGCTCAAAAAATGCTCTTTGTATATGGGCGAAAACGTTATTTATTGTTATTTTGAAACCAATTTAGGCGAAAAGGCAAAAGTTGAAATGCCGCGCATCTCAGAGAACATTGAACTTGTGCTTCGTTTTCCAAGTAAAATTGTGTGTCAAAAATTGTATCATGGAACAACTATCACTCTCCGTCAAACTGACGTTCAATTTATCTAATTTTCTGCCAAATCTGTCTTTGCAACAAAAATACTTCTTTCATAATTTAGATGTTTCTATAGTTTATTATTTTGGGTGCAATAAATAATCCTACGGTGAATAAAAATGTGTCTTTTATGATTTTAGATGACAACCATCACCGGAAAAGTGTTTTCTTGTTCGCTTATTAAATTTAAGACGAAAGAAGGAAAATCTGTTGTTCTTTCGTCAGTTCAACTCCAGGATGAAAATGACGTTGTTCACAAAATTAAGTTGGGCAAAAAAGACCCAAAATTTCTGGCCTCAATTCTTGTTGCCAAAAAAATAGAAATGCAACATGACGCAAACATTTTACGTAATTTTAAATTCACCGTTTTTACTGGTTTGATAGATTTTTTTTTAGCTGAAGTATACAAAAAGGCGCGCATAATTAACATTTGTTCTGAGGACCAAGAAACACACCAAAAAAGTATTAAATTTGTATTTTTTTTCTAAAATTAACAAAATTATGTAGCTAAAAAGCGTGAACGATCACCCAGTTCAGATGAAGAACAGTTAGTTATCAAAAGAAAAAGTATAAAATTATTTTTTATTAATATATTGAACTGATTTATTCAGGACGCAAAAAAATCGCAATTGTTAAAGCACTGGATGAAACAATAAACTTAGATTCTGAATAATTCTAGCTCTAAATAGAAGTTTTTAGACTAGCTTTCTTAGATTAACTGTTTAATTAAATTATATTGATGTCTTGATGTTATTTTTTTTTCGTTCCCTAGACATGTCGTTAGAATGGTGCCTGCTAGATCTGTTAGAGTATCCTGACTACACCACTTTCGGTGAAACGAACTTGATGCTCCTGCAAGAGCCGATTGATCGGCTTTTAATCGAATTGGAAAGTATGAAGTTATTTGAAATATACCTGAAAACATGTTTAATTCGAGGTCTAAAATTTTAACACTGTCGGTGAAATCTAGTTTTGAAAAGTTCTTTTGAGACAATTTAAGAACTAGAAATTGAAATCTAGTTTTGAAACTAGATTTCAAATCTAGTTTTGAAACTAGATTTCAAATCTAGTTTTGAAGCTAGATATCAAATCTAGTTTTTAAGCTTAATTTCAAATCTAGTTTTGAAGCTAGATTTAAAATCTAGTTTTGAAGCTAGATTTCAAATCTAGTTTTGAAGCTTGATTTCAAATCTAGTTTTCAAGCTTGATTTAAAATCTAGTTTTGAAGCTTGATTTCAAAACTAGAATTCAGATCTAGTTTCAAAACTAGAATTCAGATCTGGTTTTGAAACCAGATTAAGATTCTGACGTTGAAAACTTTTTTCGAGAAAATTGAACAACTAGAAATTAAAATCTAGTTTTCTTAACTTAAAATCTAGTCCTAAAATAAGGTTTCCGATAACTTTTATCTTTTTCGGAACTAGACACGAAATTCAAGTTTACAATGTAGTTTCGAATCTTAGTCTGCGTTTTTTTTTGTCTCGGATCTAGTTTCAAAATAAAATTAAACATAAATTTTAAGGTGATACGATGATTATAAAACCACAGGAGACGGATGAACAAATAGAACTTTTTCGCGGTTTTGCCGGCACAACTGTCTTTATAAATACTGTTATACTTTTGTGCAGTCATTTGATGGAAAAAGTAAAAAATTCCGCCAACAAATCGCAATTTGAAGAATTCCGAACCGATCTTGAAGAACAACAAAATAAAATTACAAACTTGCTAAATGCTGGTTCTGCTAGTGAAGATAGTTGCTGATACGTTATTTATTCAATAAATTAAAAATTGTTTAACAAGCTTCGTTGTAAAAAAATCCTGTAACAGATTGAAAAATATCTTCTTGGGCAAGATTCTCTGGTGTAGCACCATGAGTGTAATATGATTGGTAATTTGTTCACAGTAATTTGCAGACTGTACCAAATCAGTTCAGGTCACATTGAAATTGTCGAACCAAATTTTCGACAGTAGTGTATCACACCAACCCCAAATATGTTATGAAAAATATTAACATTTTCAAGTGATTTTTAATTGTATTGATGTGAAAAGAAAACCAAAATCATGTCTGTTTAAAGCTTGAGTTTAAGTTTTTTGATATAACACCTAAAATATAGTTGAGGGTGTTTAATAAGGAATAATTTATTAGTAAAAGCGTCCAAATGTAAACGAATAATTTTATTACGTTTTGTAGAGCGTATCTGTTTAATTTCAAATTTATTCTTATCTGTTTTTGTTTTTGACCAAATCTCAAGACCAATTCGATAATCACGCTCAATTTGTTTAAAATTTGCCATTCCATTTAATGGACACGTTTCGATTTTAATTTTTTTAGTTTGACGTACATGATTTAAAACATCATCTAATCGATGCATTGCACCGTTTAATTTTCCAACTCCAGCTGGCAAAGACGAAATTTTGCCAGCGTTTGAGTGAAAAATAAAATTATTTGTTGTTTGGCGCAAAAACAATTCTG
>SCLG01000059.1:273507-285334 GCA_004367875.1 Oikopleura albicans
ATCTTTTAGAATGTCAAAAATTGGTAAATGCTTCAATGTGTCCTTATTCAACACAAGTTCTGACATTTTAGTTTCAATTCAACTCAGAACAGAAACTGGCGACATTTGGAAATTCAATCTTGGAGCAATGAAAAATTTTGGAGGCTATGCTGACATAATTAAATTAATCAACTCAAAAAATGTCGAGATATCATACTGCGGAGAACTTAAAGGTTGAATAAGTCATTCAAAATTAGTTTAAACGTTTTCGTTTTAGCTGGTACATATAATAGAGGTAAACTTGTAAAAATTGAAGCAAACGTTCCAGAAAGCTACAGCGGAGATCAAAAACCAATCAGCATTATAAGAACAATGAAAAGAAGCGCGGCCAATGGTAATATTTGATGTGTATTTGTTAAAACAAAAACATTTTTCATAGATGATGAATCAACACAGAAACAACTCAAAATTGATGCAAAGGAAAACAAAAATTAACTGTTTCTTTCTTTATTGAATAAATCATGTCACTTGAAAATTTCTATGGTTGTCAATTCGCATTGTACGGTCAAAAATGCTACAAGTTATAAGAACTAAATCAGCAGATAAGGCGCCGCCAAACTCGAATTCAAAAGAAATTGATCCGCTTGTTCCTGGTTCGATTGTTGATGACAGAATGAAATTACTTTGTTCGAATTCGACAAGGCTAATCGTACGACTCAAGTAACCATTTTGATGTTGATTAGAGTTTTCCAAAAATTTGACAAAGGGCAAAGAAACGTGGCTGCTGTTCATTGTTACAGGAAAATCGTTGACTTCTTTTCCATTGATGTACATGTTAGCTTTTAACATTCCATGACGACTGAACCGATTAGAGCTTACTTCAAAAGAACCTGTATATCCAGCAATAGATTGTAGACCCCAAAATATTTTATCAGGCAAAGAGCCGGATATAACATCTGACATCATTACACTTGATGTTCCTTTTGGGACGTTGAAGCGTTTAATAACATAATCGTCATATGATATTTTCAAGGGTCGTTGAATAGCGTTTCTCTCCAATTGAAAAAGTCCCTCGTCTTTTTTGAACGGTGCCAATAAATAAACATCTTTGAGTTCGAGTACTGGATTGTCAACATCGGAATCGCCCATTAAAATGGCTGAACTGGCGGCATGTAACCTCTCAAAACTTAAATCGATTGCCGTATTTGATGGTAACAGCGCATTTGAATAGAAAATTGTTGAATCAATAGGCATAAGAATTTCATAAGTATTTGTTGTCACTACGTTTGAGCGAGACGTTTTCAAACTTTCTTTAACAGGTGTACTATAACTTTTGTATGCAGCTGTTGTTCCTTGTGTGTAATCGAAAATTCCCATTGTTCGAAGCGCAGATACTTGATAATCAATCGAATAATTCAAAAAATTCTGAAAATAAGACCCCAAAAAATATTCATTGGCACAAGATCGACGAGTGACTGCTTCTCCGTTTAAACGTACTTCCAAACTACTGAATTGTTTCGGACCAAAGAAATTTTGTGGAAGAATTTGAACGCCACTCGTTTTTGGAGTTGGAATGGTCAATATGAAATGTAAAAGCACATTTCCTAGATCTAAATGACCTTTCGGGTTCGGCGGCACTCGAAACTCGAGTAGATCATCATTATTCACCGTCGGATACAATTTTTGTGTGCATAAATGCTCTCTTTGCTCTTCACCTGCCATTTAGTTAATACTTGAAATTTGATGTACAAGTTCTTTATATAGAAACAGCAAGAGTATTAAATTTCAGATTTATTTAAGAACGAAACAATTGTATCATTTTGGTGGTAATTATCAGTAAAAAGAGAAATAAATTCGCAGAAACAATTATGTTTTGACAGTTCTTTGATAAAAGTAACGCAGTAGAACCCACATTTATCAGAATTTATAGGTTGTAATTGTTTTGTCATACATAATTTTCTATTCAAGGTAATAAGATGTAAAAAATTGATAAATTCAGAAGGTAAAATTTTTGACGGTTTAATACCACCCAATGAGTCACAAAGGTAAACAGTTTTAAAATAAATTGCTATAGCTATCCAATGAGTACCCGAAAATTCTCGTTTGTCAAGATTTAAAACTAAAAAAGTTGGATAAAAAGATATTTTAATGTTTTTTGTTTCGTCGGCGGCGAAGCTTCCCAGATAATTTTTGACGTTTTTTAGTCGTTTGTTTAATTCGTTTTCGTCCATTGGTTTGTTTTTTGCCCCAACCAATAAGACTTTTGAAACGTTTTTTCTTATTCCCAATGCCAGGTGTTTTCATTTGCGATCTCTATAATGATTGATGAATGTCAGTTGAAAACTCTTTATATACAACTCCATTTTTCGTCTCCGTCAGTAATTGGTTTAATGGCGAGTGTGTAAAATATATGATTATTGTTAACCATAAATTCTATTGGGTCGTTGCCAAACGTTCGAGTGAGTTGAAAATCAAGAAACTTTTCTTCAGAGTCAACACGTTTGAAATCAATGTGTTTTGCTTCCCAATGATTATAGTAATCATGTCCCCGAACTTTATCAAAACACATTCGTTTGAGTAACCTTTTTGGATTTTCAAACGATGAATTTATTTGGCTACAATTTAAATCTACTGTATTTTCATTATGTCCACGCGTATTAATATTAGGAAGATGAAATTCNACTAATCCTATATAGCATTTACATGCCTGATTCAGATCTAATTTGAATTTGCCTTGAACAACAGGCGAGTCAGCTGAAATAAATTTCATACTGGATTTAACTGATAAAAGTATTTTCCTTTTGGATAAATATTATTATCTTTGTCTACAAGTCTATACCAACAAACTCCGTTTTTCTGAAATGTCTTTATTATTCTGAAAATATCTGTTGACCAACTTTGAGTATAACCCTTAGCAAATATATCTTTATTTAAAGCTACACGTACTTGTTGTCCAACACGCAAACGACATTTAACAATATCCTTTATTTTTGGATACATGGTCTTAAATACTTTTTTTCTGTTGTTCCATGTAACCTGATTGGGTGTCATTTTAATTGTATTGTGATATGTTTTATTGTAATTTGATATAATGTCATCAAGTTTATCAATCCAACGATTAGTTTTATTTTTTGAAAAATATTTCCAAACGATTGTTTTTATAGTTTTGTTTACTCGTTCGGCTGTACTTGCTTTAAGAGCATTTTTTATGTGATAAAAATGGATGTTTAATTCATTTAGTAAACTTTTGACGTGTGTGTTAAGATATTCTAAACCTTCGTCAAATATAATTGTTTGAACTGGATAGCGCATACTATAAAATATATCACGTAATTTTTTTGCATTTTCTTCTCCGCTTTTTGTTTTAAGAGGCCGCGCCCAGAGTTTTTTACTAAAACAGTCGATCACAACTAGAATAAAATTATATCCAGAGTTTTTTGAAGAATATTTCTGCATATCTATCAAATCAGATTGTATAATTTGTCCGGGATAGTGTGTTACTATACGTCGGCGAGGGAATCGTTTTCGAACAGGTCTATGGAGTGAATGTGTCTCATTTCGTCTTAAATATCGTTTTATTTTGTTTGTAAATGCACCTGGTTGAGCCAAATCAGTATAAAGTTTATCAAAAAGTTCTTGATCACTCGGATTCAAAGGAATCGACTGATGACGAGCTTGGGGTTGGCGATCGTTTTCTTCTCTTTGAACTATTTTTTCGACCTGATTTTTTGCTTCTTTCTGGTTTCCGGATCTCAATTTCATTCTTCACTGCTCTAATAGTACCGTCTTTAGCTTCGACGATCTTGAAGTGTTTGATAAAATCAGATTTTGGTATAGCTATATACTCCATTTTGTTATAAANGTAAAATTTTTGACGGTTTAATACCACCCAATGAGTCACAAAGGTAAACAGTTTTAAAATAAATTGCTATAGCTATCCAATGAGTACCCGAAAATTCTCGTTTGTCAAGATTTAAAACTAAAAAAGTTGGATAAAAAGAGATCTTAATGTTTTTTGTTTCGTCGGCGGCGAAGCTTCCCAGATAATTTTTGACGTTTTTTAGTCGTTTGTTTAATTCGTTTTCGTCCATTGGTTTGTTTTTTGCCCCAACCAATAAGACTTTCAAAACGTTTTTTCTTGTTTCCAATACCAGGTGTTTTCATTTGAAATCTCTTTAATGATTGAATGATTTAATCTGAAAGCTCTTTATATACAACTCCATTTTTCGTCTCCTTCAGTAATTGGTTTAATGGCAAGCGTGTAAAATATTTGGTCATTGTTCACCATAAATTCTATTGGATTGTTGCCAAACGTTCGAGTGAGTTGAAAATCAAGAAACTTTTCTTCAGAATCGACACGTTTGAAATCAATGTGCTTCGCTTCCCAATGATTATAGTAATCATGCCCGCGAACTTTATCAAAACACATTCGTTTGAGTAATCTTTTTGGATTTTCAAACGATGAATTTATTTGGCTACAATTCAAATCTACTGTATTTTCATTATGTCTGCGCGTATTGATATTAGGAAGATGAAATTCAACTAATCCAATATAGCATTTACATGCTTGATTCAAATCTAATTTGAATTTTCCTTGAACAACAGGCGAGTCAGCTGAAATAAATTTCATACTGGATTTAACTGGTAAAAATACTTCCCTTTTGGATAAACTTGATTATCTTTGTCTACTAGCCTGTACCAGCAAACACCGTTCTTTTGAAATGCCTTTGTTATTCTGAAAATATCTGTTGACCAGTTTTGAGTATAACCTTTAGCAAATATATCTTTATTTAAAGCTACACGTACTTGTTGTCCAACACGCAAACGACATTTAACAATATTTTTAATTTTTGGATACATGGTCTTAAATACTTTTTTTCTGTTCTCCCATGTAACCTGATTGGGTGTCATTTTTATTGTATGGTGATATGTCTCATTGTAATTTGATATAATGTCCTCAAGTTGATCAATCCAACGATAAGTTTTATTTTCAGAAAAGTATTTCCAAATTATTGTTTTAATAGTTTTATTTACTCGTTCAGCTGTGCTTGCTTTAAGTGGACTTTTAATGTGATAATAGTGAATGTTGAGTTCTTTAAGTACATTTTTTACGTGTGTGTTTAGATATTCTAGACCTTCGTCGAATATAATTGTTTGAACTGGATAGCGCATACTATAAAATATTTGACGTAAATTTTTTGCATTTTCTTCCCCGGTTTTCGTTTTTAAAGGTCGCGCCCATAGTTTTTTACTGAAACAATCGACTACAACTAGTATAAAATTAAATCCAGAATTTTTTGAAGAATATTTTTGCATATCAATTAAATCAGATTGTATTATTTGTCCGGGATAATGTGTAACTATACGTCGGCGAGGGAATCGTTTTCGAACAGCTCTATGGAGTGAATGTGTCTCATTTTGTCTTAGATATCGTTTTATTTTGTTTGTAAATGCACCTGGTTGAGCCAAATCAGTATAAAGTTTATCAAAAAGTTCTTGATTACTCGGATTCAAAGGAATCGATTGATGACGAGCTTGGGGTTGGCGATCGTTTTCTTCTCTTTGAACTATTTTTTCGACCTGATTTTTTGCTTCTTTCTGGTTTCCGGATCTCAATTTCATTCTTCACTGCTCTAATAGTACCGTCTTTAGCTTCGACGATCTTGAAGTGTTTGATAAAATCAGACTTTGGTATAGCTATATACTCCATTTTGTTATAAATACTGAAATTTTTGTCAAAGATGTTACTTCTAACAGTGACAAACTCAGAATGACGCTCAGGATGGACGTTAATGAATATATACGCAAATCGTTTTGAATAAATTTCATCTAGTTGACGCTTTGGTAAAGAAGATTGTATACCCAAATCTCGTACAAGTCGTTTTGTGACATCACAAGCAGCGTAAAATTTAAATAAAATAAATCCTGTTGCATTCAATCTAATATTTCGAAACTGTTTGCTTGAATCGTACACATTTTGAACAATAAATATAATAGAAAGATTCTTTTTTCTTGCAATAACAGAAAACAGTTTCATTATATCACTTGAATTCCCACATTCGTTCATCAAATCGTCATAAATAATCAGTGTGTTTTTTGGTAGACTTGAAAAATAACCCAAATCACCAAGACCCGGACGATATTCGACAATTTGATCAAACACAGCGGGAACTTCTTCTAGATAATCTGGATAGCAATAAATGATCTTGTCAAATGGTGAACTAAAATGACTTTCATCAACAAGTTGTTTTAATATTGTCGTTTTTCCGGTTCCAGATCCACCACCAACAATTAAACGAAATGGTTTCTCTAATTTTGAATCTAATGTTTCGTGACCAATAACTGATACTCGTGACATTTCACAAATGACGATTTGAAGTCGGTCAACAACAGCTATATACATGTTTCATGCGCTTGTTCATTTATTTCACTGCTTGTTGGCACGTACAAGTGTGGCATTTTTGTAGTTCGATTTGGTTTTGTGTAAATTAAAACACAACTGTTGGCAAAACTTAGCAATACAGATACGATGGTCAACATTATCGAAATGATTAACAATTTATACTCTGAAACAGTAGTTTTTGTAGTGTCTTGTTGTGTGATCGGTGGCTCTTTCAATTCAACATTTATTGAATTTGTTATGTCAGTGTGCATTGGTTGTATTATGCTCTCGATTATATTTTTCAGAATATCGAAAATATCTGTCTCTGTGATATAATCAAAATCAGGTTGTAATATTGTGCACGAAAATTCCACATTTTCAATCAAAGTTCGGTTTCCACTTGGTGTTATCGGTCTTGGACCAGATAAAGCTAAACTCGCAAAACACAGACATAATAGTGTGAAAAACATTTTTGATATTTTCTTTTACATGAACACTCTTATATACCAGTTATCAAGCAACGATTGGGTGAACAATATTTTTTGATGACTCATTTTGTTTTTTAATTGAATATTCAATCCCAATTAAAATAACCTGAAACAGAAAAACGAATAAAAATATATGTAATATCTCAAGATCCATGCGTTTGTGGTCATTTCATGAGCTTATATAGCTTCGTCTTTTTCAGATTCAGACCAGAGTAAAAATGAGTTTCACACGCAATATCTGTGAAAACTTTTTTGATTTTAGCTTGGAATTAAACAAGGGGCATGATATAATTGTTGCTATTTACAAATTAATTCAGAGATGTGAAATTGAAGATCCTTCATATTTTCAAAGTTTGAAATCTCGACTGAAACGTGAGCGGTTGTATGCTTCAGATGATATTTACACAGAAGATTATTTAAAAATTGCCAAAATAGCATTAAATAACATTGATATTTCATCTTCAAAATATCAAGGAAAAGGTACCCGTCAATGTATTGCAGCTGTTTTCTATATCGCTGCGTGGACAGTGGAAGAATTTCTTAGTCATCTGACTTTACGAGATAATCGCGAGGAATTTGAAGAGCAAATGGTCATCTTGATGGAAGAAAAGTTAATGAATGAATTACAATTGAAAACTCGTGAACAATGGTACACAATTGTTGTAACGGAAAATTACCATAACTGTTTGAAGAAGTCCTTTGAGAAAGAAAATAAGTTTGATTATACTGCATTTGTTCTAGGTGCGTTTGCTTTGTACCTTGTTCGAAAATAAATTTTCAATCTCCATATTGTGTTTCATTGTAGAAAACAACATATAACCAGATCAACATACTATTTCAAATTAGTATATTAAAAATTTTCTAGAACATTTAAGGACCGGTCATAGAAGTTTTTTGGAAATCAAGTAAGAAAATCAATATTTAACATTGTTTGATTTCTAGGTTGATTTAGTCTTGATTGCTAATAAAAAGTAAACATCATTTCACGTGCAAAAAAATCCTTAAAACTGTTCTTGGTAAACTGTACTTGTAATTTAAATTCTTACTCGTATATTTATCACTATGAATCAATATAGTCTATATTATATAGAACATATTTTTTTCCGATCAAATATAAAACTACGATATAAGGTACAGACTAATGATAAAATATGTTTTGTCGAAAAAAATTGTTAAATTGAAAAAAATGTACTTTTACAATTTTTTTTCTATTTTTTAATACTCGTCTGTAATTTTTTGAGGGTTCTCGTTATGATATTTTTATTATTTCACCTAAATATTATTGCAAAGATCTTTTTGTACTTGCAAACACCCAAGTTGGGAGCGCGAATTTATCGAACAAACGTTATTCTATCTATGTATAACGTGTATCCCATATAGTAAACTCCGTTATGAAAAATATTTCAAACTTTAATCTTAACCGGTGTAACTTTAACAATTTTCCATCACGTATATCTGCATTTAGATATCAAAAACATGTTGGAAATAACAACCGTGTAATTTAATTGAAACAATTGGGTCTATATGATATAGTCTAAATTATGTATGACTAATAAATCAGGACATTATAATGAAAACTTATGTTCACTCGCGCGCAGATATTTATGCCCTGAGGGGTATTATTTTACTCCGATGGGTAACTACTACTGAGGGTGTTTTTTTTTGCGTAGGTTGGAAATTTGAAACAGCTCTCTAGGGGCCCTGATGGCCAAATCAATTTATGAATAGTAAGATCGACATAGTTTGACGAGCTCTACAACTTGGCTATACCAGTTTTTTTGAATTATTGCGAATTATTGTGATTTGTTTAAGTGCGTGTTTATTTACACACATTTTCCTCCTACGTGTTCCCAAAAACTCCTTCCCCCTGAGAGTTAAAGTGGAAACGAAATTCGTTTATATTATATAAAGACAGTGCAAAACGGGCACCGCTGATCCCCATCGATCGTTCGAAAAATAAGATTCGCGGTAATTTCGAGTGTTGGGTCGGAGTCTCCGACTCGGAAATAAAAGATCCCCAAGGGTTTAAAAAAAAAGTATAGATCTCGAATAAACTTACCACATTCTACGTCCTTGCAAGGTTGTTGGTCTGTATCTGATCCTTGACACTCTCCTTGTACAGTACACGTTCTTGATCGACTGCTTATTCCGTTACCACACGTAGCTGAACACTCACCGAAATTGCTCCATTCACTCCATGAAGCTAAAATATTTTTTTTAATGGTTAAATGGCATTCGCAAAAAATAGAAATTGGATACACAATACATTTGTAATAAACTACAGGCGGAGCGCCAAGTTAAGGTAGGAACGCTTAGTTTAAGGTAGCTGGGCCACAAATAAAACCCTTAACCTTCAAACACATGTTGCGGAAGATTGTCCGCATTGGCATATAAAACGGGGTTTTTGATGCTTTATTTTATTTAATGTAACGGCTGTGAAAAGCAACATAGAATAATCGATTACAAAGTCGGAGAGCAAATAAAAATAAAAATTTTATTTCCGTAATGAAAATTAATAAGTCATTTATTGGAGCTAGGAAACCTCAAAAAAGAGGTTTTTTGCAATTAATAGTTTTCATGCACACTTTTTTCTGTCATATTTATCCAAAACTGTTTAGTAGTCAACTGTCCACTAGCCGGCAAAAAATGAACCCCGTACCGTACGGGCCGTACGTCACCCGGTTAACTGTTTGTGAATTTGTGTTTTTTGTGGTAAAATCGACCAAAAAGTGTCCAAGGCTGGTCGGAGAGCTTTTGAGAGTATGCTCATTCGATTCAGGACCGTCGATTTGCTTATAGTGAAAAATTATGTAGGTAAGAACACAAAAAGTGATGATGCGGACAATCTTCCGCATCTGTGTTCACGGAACTTTTTTAAATAAGTGTTTGAAGGTTAAGGGTATGTTTTATTTCAAGAAAAAATAGTACAGTCCCCACGCTCAATACGATACACCTCAATACGATACAAAATGACGTCATCAACTCAATACGAAACAGTTTTTTCGTATCAGGCCAAAGAGTCTTGGGCCTTGAGATTAATAGTGATAAGTTATCACTGATAACCGTTGGCTGAAAGGCTAATATTAAAGCACAAAGTTGCTCCAATGAGTTTTGAGGGTTTAAGATAACCTTTATAAGCTATTTTGATGAGTATATTATTTATATTATATAAGTTATATTATATACTAGTAAGTTTTCGCATGAAAAAACTAGTTTTTAGACTAAAGAGCAAATTAACCCAATATGATACACTTAGCTCAATACGATACACTTTTTTCAGACAGAAAGTGTATCGTATTGAGCGTGGGGACAATCTTGATCGTAAATAAGACTACACAAAATAACATGACCCACTAATTCTCGAAAATTTTGACGGTTTTTCATTTGTGATAAAACCATATATTTGATATGAAACAGTTACTTTTCCTTTATTTTCTATATTTTTGATATGAAACAGGGTTCGGCAACAGTTACTTTTCCTCGACAGTCTTTTCAAACTGCCAAGGAAAGTTGTGGAACATGAATGGAATATTTTTTACGGACATTTTATGATGTAGATCTCGAATTAACTTACCACATTCTGCGTCCTTGCAAGTTTGTTGGTCAGTATCTGATCCTTGGCACTGTCCTTGTACAGTACACGTTCTTGATCGACTGCTTGTACCGTCTCCACAGGTTGCTGAGNTGGATCACCTGCCCATACATTAACATTTGCTAACTCGACCGGTTTAGTGTTGACAATCTGGTGAACAAGGGCTCCATTGATTTTTATTTTATATTCATACTTTCCAGTATCCGAATTAACCAGTTGCGAAATTTCAGTCGACGACCATTCATTTCGAGACAATGAAGCAGAGTCAAATTTATAATTTTCATCTCCATTTATACAATTTGTTATATGTAGTTTCGTACTGAATATGAGGTCCACAACTTAAATTTAATCATCCGGATCATTTGTTCATTTATGTCTTTAGTGGTAGATATGGCAAAAATGGGCAAATCGAAAATGATAACAAAAATCCGGTTAGATTAACTTTTCTCTATAAAACTGTTTTTTTTTGGTGAAGGGTAGACTGTACTTTCGCAACCACACCATTTGGTCGCGAATCGTTGTTCAAAATATGGTTTCGCGACCATTTGGTGTTTTTGGTGAGGTTTCGCGACCACTATTTTTAAGTAGAAAAAATGGTCGCGAAACCTTGTTTAAAACACCATTCGGTTTCGGCCCGATTACAAATGGAATTNCTATTTTTAAAAATAATTTCCATTTAGCTTATTTTTGTTTATTGTGGACACCTAAACTTTGAGAAGGCATAAAGATGGCCGGATTACGATTTCCGCAACTACCGTTATCGCTTGAACCAGTTCCGAATCGGAGAACACTAGTCCAACCATTCGTCAGACCAGTTGGAAAAATCTTAACTTCGATGATGTATTCTTTCTTGAGTAGAGGGAGTGTTTCTATTTTTTTATTCGAGGTGACCGAGAACGGTCCTTTCACTTTTTCCTCCTTGCCTTCATCTAAATTTAATTTACAATAATGTTGAAATTAATTTTGGCTTGTATTAAATTTAAAGTACAGTCAGGGGTCTCTCGATGTGCATGTCTACAAAAACGTACTATAGGTCGTTCGCGATAGAAATGTCGCATAATTCATTCGCTCTCTGCAATTTTATCGTATTCAAGAATTTTTTTAAAAATGAGTCCTTTTATTGCGTAAATCGGAGTCGTCTTTTTTCTGTTTTTTCCTTCTCGTTTTTTTTTTCTTGAGGAGCCAGATAGCGGGCTAGATTAATTATGCGACATTTCTATCGCAAACGACCTATAGGAGCCTCCCAATTTCACTCGCACTCGATCTCAAATGCCTGCGCAGCAGCGGGCGACGCGAAAATGAAAAACGAGTTTTAATGAACCCAATTATCGTAACTTTCATTTTTATGGAAAGAAAGAAAAAAACTGAAAACTTTGAAAATTATTT
>SCLG01000059.1:296571-317915 GCA_004367875.1 Oikopleura albicans
GACAGGCGAAAGTGTTTTTAGCATAAAGAAGGTAAAGAAGAAAGTAAAATTGGTATAAAGAACTATTGTGCGAAAGTGTTTTAAGTTTAACGTGTAAAGAGGCGAAAGGTTAATCGGGCGAAAACTTTCGCCTGATTTCTTTATCATAGTACACTTTCTTCGCAAAACACTTTATTGAATAACGTGTAAAGTGCAAAAAGGGTAATCGGGCGAAAAAAAAATCGGGGAATGTGAATAAAGTATGTTTGGTTTAAAGTGTAAGTGGCCAGAAGTTGAAGTGAGCGAAAGTTATTTGAGAATAAAGTCAAATTGGTCAAAAGGTTAATCGGTCGAAAACTTTCGCCAAAAATAACAACAGACCGATTCAGACGGTGCCGTTTTAAGTACTTACGGTCAATGCAGTTGTCAATAGTCCAAGAACCATGATATTCATAAGGACCGGATGCATCATAAACTTCACATTTAGTGAAGAAATCGCATTGATCCACACCACTATACGAACCAGTATACATATTAAAATGCGTACATTCATTATCTGCAGTACATGCGGCATGACAATACTCAACTGATAAGTCATTCCCAGAAACAAAGGTCGTACCAACGAAATCCCTATACTCTATGAGACATGAATAACCCTTATCTGCAATTCGTACAGGCTCAGTGCTCCAGGATCCACACTCTAAAATTAAGTTTAACCCCTAATGGATTAGAGAAAACCAGCTGGCTGACAAAGTTTGACTTTAATAACATATCCAAATGATTTCTTTATTATTATTATCATACCTTGGTCTGAATCATCGTCTGTTATTCCTAAACAAATACGAGTGTTAAGGCATCAAAATCGAATTGATACATTTTCGTCAAATAATCAGGTTTACAAAAAATGCTGGGAGCACAACGCATACTAATGTTTAGTGTGCCTCAAGTACAGTCCTTGCTTCTAACGAGGTACGCCCCAAAGCGTTACGAAATCACGTCATCATCCAAAAAAAAATTCGTGAAAATTTGTAGAAATCTTTTTGAAAGACTTTTTCAGCAACATGTTCAAAATTGTACGTCGTTTTAATGTTCGCTAATATAATCAAAAAGAGAGAAATGACGTCATTAACTCTAAGTTTTACGATGTTCAGCAACAAATCGTAACGCTTTGGGAGGAGGGGCCGAATTACTTTTAAAAGGTAAGTTTAAATTTCTGGAAAAAAGTTTACCCGATCAAGTAAAGGTAACAATTTTACCCATACGGTATGGGTATAAATTATACCGTATAATTTATACAAAAATTGGGAAGATTTTCAGGATAGTTACAAAAATGATAATTGAAAAAGTACGGGCGCGTTTTTCGAGAACCCAAAACGGTCGTCCACAACTGATTTTTTTGCCAATTAAATCTCTAATTATTCTGAAATGTCGAAAAACTCGTTTTCAAGCAAAAAAAAAAATTAGTTTATATGCGTTTTTCTCAAAAATGGGGAATGTAACCCTTATGGGCCATGTAAAACTTATGGGTTGCCTTTTTCGACCCCCAAGGTGGCCCATAAGGGACTGGCGACTGTATATCATGAAACGAAAATCTCTCAAGATAAAAATAATTTTGTCACGATAAGAAGTGTCATCACTTTAAACAATTGTTGTTTGTATATCTTACGGCATTGGTGTTGATTACAAGGTTGCGTTTCTGAGACTTGGCCTCCACATTCCTCGGGGGTCCCATGGAGACAGGAACGGCTTCGAGATTGAGTACCTCCACCACAGGAAACCAGACACCCGCTCCAATCAGCCCATTCTTGCCAAGTTGCTAAAAATGAAGAAATAACGGTGGGTTTTTCAAAACACGAAAGCGACCCTTATTCCGTGAGCCGTGTATCCGTTTAAATCACACTCATCTACAATTTTAATTTTTAGGAAAAATTGTCTTGAGCGGGTTAGGTAAAGAGGTCAAAAGTTCCCCAACGCTGATTGTAAAAAATAAAAAAAATTTCCATGGGGGCTAATCCATATTCGAGATCAGCGTTAAAAATGCGTTAGAACTGCTCTAAAAACAACCGTTTCGCGACAAATATGTTGACCTATATAGCCGCAAAGGCGTTTTGTTAAGATTTTAACGGATGCAACCTTTGGGATTGCAATCCAGCCGGGGCCAACGAGAGTTAAATTGTAAAACTAAATACGATATTTGATTTCACTTTAAGCCAAATTCACGGCTGTTTGGGAGACCTGTGGTTAAAGAAACATATTGTTGCTCAAAATATGGGTCACCAAATCATAAAAGTAAATAAATAACGCAAAAAACATATTTACACAAACTAAGAACACTAACCCATCCCTTAACCCGGGACCGCGGTTCAGGTACGATTGGGGGACCGCGGCTCGAGTGCATATATGCACTCCAAATACAAATGCTCGTCATTTATATATTTGTGGACCGAATTACATTATTAGTTTTTGAACTAGTTAGCGGTGCCAAATATTGCCAAATGTGTCAAGAATATAAGATGTTCCTAGAATGGCGAGCATCACGAAAATTTTCCGGATTTGAGTTATGTTGATTTTTTTTATAAGTCTTGACCTTTTGCATTAATCTTCATTAATTTTTTACCGTAATTACTTTATTCCGAAGTTATGCTTGGAATATTTCTCGCAGAAAAAATAAATAATTATTTTTTTATCAGCCAGAGAAGCTTTGACCGTTCTCACATTTCTCCCTGTAGCGCCCCCTTGGTGCACCTCACATACATTGATTGTCAATTTTATGAACAACAACAAAAAAAATAAATTATATTAAAAAAACTTGAAAGAAAAATAACATATCATTCGTATTTTATATACGATAATATAGCCTTGAGTGCATATATGCACTCAAAAAGCGGTCCCGGGTTAACTATCGACAAAGTGGTAAGACAACCACTTAGGGCGTAGGCGGAAAGCATTGTATGTTTTAATCCAAAAAGTGGTAACTGTTGTTCGTATATCTTACGGCATTGGTGTTGATTGCAAGATTGCGTTTCTGAGACTTGGCCTCCACATTCCTCGGGTGTCCCATGTAGACAGGAACGGCTTCGAGTTTGAGTACCTCCACCACAGGAAACCAGACACCCGCTCCAAGCAGCCCATTCTTGCCAAGTTGCTAAAAATGAAAAAATAACGGTGGGTTTTTCAAAACACGAAAGCGACCCTTATTCCGTGAGCCCTTTCTTAAATATTTATTTTAAAAGTTTTACACACCCAACAGCAGTGTTGGAAACCCCCCCCCAACAGGTTGAGGGTATTGAACTTACCAAATTTTGGTCCTTCCTATGTTTCCAGAATGCTTACCCTATTTAGCCTCTAGGAAACCTTTTACTAAAATTTCTACGTTTTTTATCGAAAAAAGTAGTGGAAGAGGTGTTTTTGCGAGCTCAATTCAGAAAATTCGACTTCTCCAAAATTCACGTGTGGTTTTGTTAATCGCAATTAACCTCTTAATTTACCTGGTCAAAACGAACCGAGGATTTTCGAACTCGATAAACAATGAGAGCTATTTAAAGTCCGCAACTACACACCGTGTGTAGCAGTGGCGCATCGTTGTTAAAGCTCGAAACGAACCAACCCTTTCTTTATTTTTTGGCTTGGCTTTAAAACTTGAAGTCAATAAAACATTCAATTTTTTTTTGCTGGCCGACAACAGCCCGGAATCAGGCCGTATTTTTGATTGAAACGTTTGTGATTTTGTGATTTATGGGTAAAAACTTACGACATGGTTGATCTTCACATGATGCGCTTTGTACCGTTTCGCCATCACAATCATCATTACTGTTGGTTGAACATGATCGCGTTCTTGATTTTTGACCGGTGCCGCATGAGACAGAACACGTTGACCAAACCGTCCAAGTATACCAACGTGCTAAAATTGAATTTGTTTTTCAGCAACGGATACAACATATCGTTTCGGAAAGTAAATTTATTGTAAAATAAGTTTCGGAAAAATACTACATGAATGTTGTTAACTCCGCGGGGCTGAAAGTGCGTGTGTATTCAGTCCTACGACAGAAGAGCCCCGCTTCGCGGGCTCATTTGACTCGTTACACGCGCACTTTCAGCCTCGCTTCGCAAGACTGCTCTGTCGTGGAACTCATTCCACGCGCACTCTCAGGTTCAGGGGTCAATTTATCTTTTAGGTTCATGTTCGTGTTATCCCCGAAAAATCTTGTTACCATGTTTCGAATATAAAATATCCATATTCGACATAAGCGTTAAAAATGCTGTCAATTGAGGTATCAACCATATCTGTGGCATGCAGCTTGAAAAATTGTGTAATTTGACCTTTTCCCTGTTAAAGTGAACAAAAAGGAGTCAAATTTCAGATTCTAGAATTTATAAATAGCCTCGCCGTGATAACCGTCAAAAATGAGATCGAAAGAGTACCATGATGCTGCTGAACTTAACTCTACTTAGCCGACGCTCTAAAATTATTTTTTGAAAATTAATTTTTATCTATTTATGTAGTAACGATTTGCAATAGAAAAATAAACAAATCTATGAATAAATTTTATTGGAAGTGGATTTTTTTTAAGAATTAATTTTTACTTAGAAAAAACAAATTTTAAAATAAAAAGTTAAAAATCACCAAAAACAATTTTCTTATAAAATCGCCGATTCAGCTGCGCATATCAAATATTACTCCAGCATGTGATTAATGTTTGAACTGACTCTTATTTGGTTTGTTTATCCAATTTGTAATTTTAAATTACAGCCCATACTCCCATGAGAGACGCTTCTATTAGGATCGCTTTTTCGAAAACGATTATTTCAAAACTGTCCAAAATTGATCACTTTTGAGAAGAAAGCCGTGAAAATTTGAAGAATAAAGAGAAAATAACTCACCTTGCACAGGACAAATTTCGACATTCCATAAGGTGACATCAGAGAGGTAACCACCGCTTCCGATGAATAAATACTCCAAACCCGACGTATCAACCGAACTGTGTTTCAGAATATCATTGCCGTCTTTGTCGGACAGGGCGACGGAGTGATCAGTTATTTTCAGTTCAAACCTTGTTCGCCACTGAAATACGGAAGAATTTAATAATAAATTAATAGATAAATAAATAAAGAATCTAATAATAAATCGAATCTATTAATTAAAAAAAACTTTTTTAAAACAGATTGTTTTAAAATAATCTCTAGCCCAAAATACTTTTTAAAAACACGAAACCGACCTTTATTTGGCGACCCCCTGTAGTTCTAAAAGTCAATACGAAAAACTGGTAGTAATGACAAACTGGTAGTAATGAGAGCTACCAGAAATATATGTACAGTCCCCACCTCTAATAAGTTACAACTTCTGTCTGAAAAAATCGTAACTTATTTGGGTAATTAAAATTGGAAAAATAAATCGTAACTGATTTGGGTATAACTTATTTGGGGTGGAAACTGTATCGGATTTTGCATTGTTTTGAAAGCTTACGGCTACAAACTCGCGGTCAACAAAGAGTCACATGAAAGTCTAAATATATTTTGGACCACCAGAAGAATTATGAATTTGTTGCGAATTTTCACGATATTATCTAATTTTTAAAATATTTCAAAATATTAAAAAACAGTTTAGACGATCTTTCGATAATAAAGTACATTTTAACATATTTTTGTCATAATATTTCAGAATGACTTGTGTACGCGCCGGGCATTGCACCCTGTTAATTGCGACAGGGACCTTGTAATCGTCGTAAACCCTAACCTAACTAACTATAAGTGCCTAAGACGGTATAAATCATCTGTTACTTGCGCAGTCGGTCTTGTTTTTATCAGGAATAAACAAAACTAAATGAGGTAATAATTAGTCGTTTAAATACTTACATTTTTAAAAGATTCTAATCCATGCGAGTTTGCTTTATAGACCATTCCACTAATAGTAGATTTATGTCCATTCCATCCTCCAAGTAAGAATTTCACGGATTCTTCAACCGGATTTGTTGGTGATAGTACAATGTAGATGTCTCTGACTCCAATCGCCGAAAACCATACAGAATTTGTTTCCCAATCTTTGCGGGTTAAAACTGGACCATTTATTGCGTAAGTGCCTTTCCGATTGTCGGCAATTGTACGTGTTTCATAGTTTTTAGAACAATCGTTTTCTAAAGGTAAATAAATGGGTAAACTTACCAAATTGAAAATCAACATAGACACCCCCTGCGCAGAAAGTGAAATACAACGGGACGAGAAAAATTGATACATAAGTTATATACACCACCTGAGGGGTTATCTTACCTTTATAAACGCTCAAAAAGCGGTAAGATAACCACTCAGGGCGTAGGCGGAAACCTCTTAACGTTTTGGTCCAAAAAGTGGTAAGATAACCCAATCTTGGTAAGATAACCCCTCAGGTGGTGTATGTTACATAACGGAGTGAAACATAACGGCGCAAGGGGTTATAACCTTCTAGTAGAGAGCCAAAATTGTCTGAAAATCTCAACTTTCGTGAAATCGTTATCCCGTTATGGGATAAGCGGCCGTAATTGGATAAGCGACCGTTATGGAAGCGCCCATTATGGAATCAAGGACTGTACTTTGAATATTATTAGGACCAATATTTTTAGATTAATTTAAGCTTCGTCCCAATTTTAACTCGTGAAATTTAAACGTTAGCTAAAAAAGTGGGATGCGATTTAAGTGGAGATGTTACAAGGGTTAGGCCAATTCCGGGCAGTCCAGACTCATTCCGGGTCGCGTATGTAATGAAGTATTAGAGCGATAAACTTAAGAATTGTGTTTTACACGGGTTGGACAAACGTCCGGAGGTAGTGCTTGAGAGTTAAAGGAAAAATACAAACCAGAAATGGTGAAAGAATTTCCGCTGGCATCGCCTTCCCATTGCGATTTGTCTTGAGGACAGTCAAAATCACCAAAAACACTCTTCATTCGATCATTTTCGTGAGAACCGGGAGTTTTGTTAATTACCCAGTGACCGACGGCGCCATGCCACATCCACCACATATAATTGTCCGATTCCTTAACATTTGTGTGATACTCATACAATTATCTTCTGGATAAATAATTTGCTTGCAAAAACTTATGAGGTAAACGTTTTGACACAAGTTTTCATGTGGTTAATTTGATACACCAGGTGCGCCGTTATTCTACAAAATCAAGTCAAGTACGGTCAAACCCAATTTCACTTGCACTCGATCTCAAACGCCTGCGCAGCAGCGGGCGACGCGAAAATAAAAAACGAGTTTTAATGTAATTCTGAGCACACTGGATATAGTGAGCGTGTCCTAACTATAATGGTTAAGCCGTAAATTTTTAACGCCATAATTTGTAGTGACATATGAGATGAAAAAGATGGTATAGTATAGTGTAAGATAGGGGAAATGGATAGATAACGGGGAATCTTGGGTACATGTTGTAAATTGGATATTTTAAACATTTGTGTGTGCGTTTTTAATCTATTGCAGTCCCGCCAATGCTATATGACACTGCTGTTTCAAACTTAAGGGTCACGCCGTGTCTAATAAGTCTACCGGTTGAGTTTCATTAAAATCGGTCAAGCGTTTCTAGTATACCGTGTCGGCATATTTTTAGTTCAAAATAAAAAAGGGGAAAATTGTCTTTATCTCATCGTAAAATATACTTACACGGTATACTAGAAACGCTCGGCCAATTTTCATGAAACTTTACCGGTATACAACCAAAATGATGGGCTAGTTTCTATTGGGCTGGTTTTAATTGTTTGATTAATTAGAAGTAAAAAACTATCAAAACCGGTAATCGGATGACAATTTCCGGTTAATCTGAAGTTGATTTTAACAAACTCTGATTGATTTTGAGCTATTAGCGAAATAAATGAAAACAGTACCATATTGCACTGTCCAGAGCGAACGTTATATACAGTCAGAGGTATTTAGATGTGCGCTCTCTAGATGTGCATGTCACTCTAGATGTGCGCTTTTTACGTAAATTTGTAAATACATATAGATGTGCATGTTTTCAGGCCGACTTTCTTTTTTCCGAATATACCTCTCTAGATGGGCATCTCTCTCAGATGAGCACATTTTTTGGAAATGAAAAACGCACATCTAGATACCCCTGACTTTTATTTGTTGGTTTGTTTTTTGGCAAATTTAGTCTCGCAATTTTTGTTTTCTCTCGTCAGCGCCGAACTAAGGTCGATCATATTCTAATGTTCGAAGCAAATGAAAATTCAACTTACTGTTTGTTTATAATACGGTTTCCCATCGTTTGTCATAAAGGTTCCGGAATTGATATTTAACTTCCAAACACCGTTTAAGTCCGAATCTGATCCATCAAATCCACTTAACGTCAATCGTGGCCCACAAATTTTGATTTCTAAAACAAATGTATTATACACAATTTTTGCCACTTATACTGCCGAAAGTTTTCATTAATTACATCACCGAAGTTATGTTATCGACCTGATTTTAAAACGTGAAAAAATATTTTTAGCGGAAATGCATATTTCTCCTTAAGTGCGGCACTTAAGAGGGAGAGCCTCTCACCCGGAGAGGACTGTAATACAAAAAAAATTAAAAGAAGGAAATTGCCTTTCGGTGATTTGCCGACCGCGCTCAAAAAAGACCAATGATAGGCCACATAGGCCTTAGACGCGCTGTCAAGCAACGTTACCAAAAAGTGGTAACATTATTTATTTTTTTCGCGTTTGAAAATCACTGCGATACTGGAGTGAGAAAAAAAGTGTCACCGAGAAAATTTCGCTTGTAGCTTTGAAACAGTACTCGGTCTTATCTATGGTAAGACCCGCTTCGAGCTCGGTGACAAACTGACGACCCACACCAGTATAATAATTGGGTAGGACGTTTGGTAAGATACTTGGAAATGGCGATACATTGTGGTTCAAAAAGTGTTAAGATAACGCAACTTTATTTATATAAGTGGTGTTAACATAACTAGTTAGTGGGTGTACTACACAAATTAATTAACCGAAACAAACTAGAAAAACACCCAATTGACGTAACGAAAATTGTTTGTTTTTGTTTTCGGATAAGAGCCTTCGCGGTTTCACACAAACGCACTTTGAAGACGATTGTTGCATTTTATGCGTTTCAAATAAAAAAATTGAAATGAACCAAAATATGCGATTTTTTGTGGCTTAACATGACTTGTCATTTGAAATTGCGTGGCCAGCTTGTTTTGCTAAAATAGCTCCATTATTGTTTTCGTTATCAACATACCACATTCTACTTCATTGCAGAGTTTTTGGTCAGTGTCTGGTCCTTGGCACTGTCCTTGTACAGTACACGTTCTTGACCGACTGCTTGTACCGTCTCCACAGGTTGCTGAACACTCACCGAAGTTGCTCCATTCACCCCATGAAGCTTTAATAATTTAATTAAAATAATTGTCGAGATGGCATTAGCATAAACAAAATGCAAAGTGGATACAGAGTATCCCGTTACTGGTACTTTTTTTTTTCACTTTTATCGTCACAAGTTCACATATCAAATGAAACGAAAATATCTTTAAAAAATAATTGTCACGATAAGAAGTGTCAACACTTTAAAAATTGTTGTTTGTATATCTTACGGCATTGGTGTTGATTGCACGGTTTCGTTTCTGAGACTTGTCCTCCACATTCCTCGGGTGTCCCATGGAGACAGGAGCGGCTTCGGGATTGAGTACCTCCACCACATGAAACCGGACACGCGCTCCAAACAGCCCACAATTGCCAAATTGCTGAAAAAGGTATTTTTATTTACCAACTACATGTATATCCTCTTTCCGAATACGTCTTCCGATTTTGTCCTTTAGCTTTTTTCATCAAAAAGGTCCCTAAATTTTTGTGGGCTAATTTAATTAAAACATATGTTGCCAAATTATAGAACTTTAAAAGTTCGTAAAAAATGTGGAAAAATAAAATTCTCAAAATGTCTGTAGTGAGTTCTAGTATTTTTTGAAAGTCCAAAAAAATTCTAGAGCTCGCCACAGAGATTTTGAGAATTTTATTTTTCCACATTTTTTCACTAACTTTTAAAGTTCTATAATTTGGCAAAGTTTGTTTTTAATTAAATTGGCCCATAAAAGTTAAATGACCGTTTTCATGAAAAAAAGCTTAATAGGGACAAAATCGGAAGACGTATTCTGAAAGAGGATATCAATAAACTTATAAAATAAAAATCATGGGCTGGCTTTTATAAAATTCTTTTATAAAAAGGCTGGCTTTTATAAAAAACTTTTAGAAAGGGTAATTTTGCGTCAAATAAGAGGTATAAAAGCGCACATCGCGAAAAATATGCACACCGAGAGAAATATCGAGAGACGCTAACTAAACTCGTCTATTCGAACTAGATGTTATTGATTTTTTTTATGTTATGCCCAAGAAAACCCTGCAGGGCCCTGCCATTTAAAATTATTGTGTTTAGTTCAAATTCTGTTGAAAGTAATCAATGATGGGACATTTCATACTTTTTTGCGGGGTAGGAATTCCTATTCAACGTAGTTTTCCTGAATCCTACCATGTCAAGAAAAATAATAATAATTAAAAAGTTGCCAGTTTTGGCGATAGAGAACAAAAAAAGTTCAAAAAAATGAGCAGTCCACTGAAGGAATTATGAAGAAATATTTTTTCAGTGATTTGGCATATTTTGAAAAAAAATTAGCAATTTTTTCACCAGGCTTGAAATTGTTAATTTTGTGCTCATACTAAATCAACTTTTATTGGCACTTTTTAGCTCTCTAGCGCTTTCTTCAAAATTCAAATTCTGTTAAAACTAAATTTGTAATAAAATTAGAGTATCTTAATTATTTATTACTTAGACTATGTATAAATTATTATAGTTAACAAAATCTTACGACAGCTGTTGTCATTGCACGATTGCGATGTAGAAGCCGAGCCACTGCATTGAAGGGGTGTTCCATGGAGACATGTTCGGTATTTATTTTGACGTCCTCCACCACAAGTAACATCACAAGCCTCCCAATTTGCATCCCATGAACTCCAAGTTGCTAATTACAAATAATTGAAAGCAGGGATTAACATCAGAATCACAAAATCACAGTAACATTTCAAGTTTTTTTCCTTCACTCGCAGGGGGAAGTGTGTGCATATATGCACACGACTTGGTTTTTGGTCGATTTAAGGCATAAAGAATCGCCGTAAGGCAAAATTATATTGCTGACCCCCCAACTTTTCGAGAAAATTCCATTGGCGGTATTTTTTTGCGTAGGTTGGATATTTCAAACAGCTCTCTAGGGGGCCCTGGTGGACCAAATCAATTTCTTTTTAACAGAATTATTGCGAATTATTGTGAATTTTTAAGTGTATGCATACGGGCACACAATTTCCCCCTACGGGTCATCAAAAATCGTTCCCCTTGAGAGTTAATTTATGTAATTTTCTCAAAAACTTGAGGAGGTCAGCAATATCCGTTTTGTTTAACCGTAAAACACGACTTGTTTGTTGTCGGCTAAGGGCGCAAGGAGGCCACGTAAAAGTTTTGTCATAACTTTTACGTGACCTCCTTGTGCCCTTAGTCGACAACAAACAAGTCGTGTGTATATATGCACACATTTTCTTGAAAAATTAAACGCACATTTAAGTCGATTTTTAGGAATCACACCGTATTTACCGCGTTAGTTTGATTGAAACGTTTGGGATTTTGTGATTTATGGATAAAAAAACTCACGACATGGTTTATCTTCACATGATACGCTTTCCAATGATTCGCCAACACAATCATCATTAGTGTTGGTAGAACATGTTCGCGTTCTCGATTTTTGACCGGTGCCGCATAAGGCCGAGCAGCTTGACCAAACTGTCCAAGGATCCCAAGGTGCTAAATTTGAATTTATTTTTAGCAACGATTGACATATAGTTTGGGAAAGGAAATTTAGTCCAAATTTATTTCGGAAAAACTAACTGCATGACTATGATATACTCACTTGGCGGGCAGCTGTGGTTATTGCACGTTTGAGATTTCGTTGCCTGGCCAGGACATTGATCGAGTGTTCCGTGGAGGCAGTCTCGGTGCGTATATTGTAACCCTCCACCACAAGTGGCATCACAAGCGCTCCAGTTCGTGTCCCACGCACCCCAAGTCGCTAGAGAATTTGTGTGAAATAATTCTTACAGAAAAATACAGTCATGGGCTTCTAGATATATGCTCTCGAGATGTGCATGTCTGTCTACCGGTTTAGTTTTATGAAAATCGGCTGCGCCTTTCTAGAATAGAGCAATTTTTTATTGCAATGGGGCATACTAGAAACGCGCAGCCGATTTTCATGAGACTAAACCAGTAGATGTGCGCCTTTTTGTTACGAAAATTTGTAAATACTTCCAGATGTGCACATTTTCCAGTCTTGACGCATTTTCAGACGCACTGAATCTTCCGAACTCTACTATTTTCATTTCACTAACGCCTTATAACGTCCCCAGGTATGTATAAATTGCAATTTAAAAACAAATTGTAAAAATTGAATGCTCGTCTATGTTCATTGAACATGAATATGGAGTGAAAACCATTAAAAATACCGGTTAGTGCAGTATTTTTACAGTAGGAAAATTAGTTATTTTATAATTATAAAAATTAACGCCCACGCCCTATTCAATACCAGAACAGCCTAAAAGGGAGCCTAAATAACTTAATTGAACAGTCCTATTTCAAAGAACCGCTTCGATGTTTTCAGCAGCTCATCGAATTTGAATTATTGCTCACCAAAATATTTTCATATTGACACCCGGCTTTTATATTACATCACAATCCTGCCTTCACAATACATCACATAAAAACAGCGCAAATAAAAAAATTTGTTTTATACAATATTTGAGTAGAGCCCCTATAAATAATTGCGTTAAGAGAGATAGGAGGTAAGGAAACAAGCCAATAAGAGTCTCGCGGCAAACGCACGTGACTACCTCAATAGAGTTAACACGGTAAAAAAACTATCTATTTTAAAATCGGCGGAAGAAATAAACCCTACAAACAATAAACAAACAAATGTGTTTTATTTTTTTTTTGTTCGTATCAATTTGCCACTATGTCTGTACATTATTATTCACTTTGACAAATAAGCCTTTCTGTACCTTACTATTGTCTAAAAAAATAATTCATTTGTAACTCACGACAGGTTCCATAATTGCACGGATTTTCCTCGGTGTCTTCTCCCTCGCATTGATTAGGGACGGTACATTGTCTTGTTCGAGATTCTAAGCCATTTTCACAAGTCACGGAACATTCAGCCCACTCACTCCATTCGCCCCAAACGCCTTGCACTAAAAACATAAATACAATTAACTAATGTACACTTTTAGGGTAGTTAGGTCTTCTTAGTGGAAGCGCGTCAGTTGGCGGTAGTACCGCCAACCACCTTGCTATGGATCAGTTAGCGGTAGTGCACCAAATTTAGTTTCGCGGTAGTACTACCGCGAACTGACCCATAGGAGTATTTTTTCGCGATAGTTCAAATATAATATTATTTTTAAATATTAATTTTGTATTCGTGTTTACAGGTTGGTATATTCATAAGATTGATTACGATTATTAAGTTTGTGGGAAAAGTTCGAATAATCGTTCATGTAGCTTTTGGTACAATTCTGTGGATAAGCCTTTTGAACTTCTAGTTGGGCAGCCTCGAACCAATTTCATTCTTACTTTAGTTATAGTCCATGACTCATAGTCTATAAGTTATAGTACATTATGTGTAGTCTATAACTTAAAGTCCATTATTTATAGTCTAAGGTATAAGAAATCTCTTTCAGTTTTTTCGCTTAAATTCTAGATCTCGAAGTCAAATGACGAAAATAATTGTTTTATTTTTAGTTCTAAATTTTTTGATCACGAATAAAATTTTTTTTAGGAATATGAATTTCGCCTTATTTTCCTTAACTAGAGTCCATCCGGTTCCATCAAATAATAAACGTTGGTTGCCAAACGTCATGATAATGACTATACAATCGGCATTTCAAAATTAAGTAATCTTTAGTAGCATAATCCGTAAAAAGGCTGTAAATTTTTTTGCTTAGGTTCTAGATTTGCTTGAAAAAAAAAAGAAAAAAAAATATTTTTGATCAGCTGTCCAAAACCATTCCTAAGAACTAGAATTTTGGCTGATTTTGTCTGGACCGTGTAATGTAAGTTATAGAAAATGTTTCCATTTTAAAAATTTTTTTGGAGGTTCGCAAATAGAGTCATCGTTGGTAAGTCAACAACTAGACCGGTCGAAATAATCTTCTTCCGGCATTTTTGAATAATACATTTTTGTCTTTCAATTATAATAATATTGATTATAATTAATAATATTAATTAAAATTTTAATTAATATTTTGAATGATAACTAGAAAAAAAAGTAATAATAATATGAACTACCGCAAAAAAATATATTTTCTTAGTTTGGCGGTAGTTTCCCGATTTTACCCAGGTGCTAGCACTACCGGCAACTGATCCCTTACCTTCTTAGTTGGGTGTTAGAGCGTATTGACCCGTATAAATGTCCATTATGATTAACCCCTGCGCTGTTATCTTGCAACTTTCGCATGAGAAAAATCCGTAAGATAACAGAACGAACGGGGACATCTGTAAGATAACAGCGCAATGCTTATCAAATAAAGATAGGAATTCCTTGAAAATTGGCCGAGAAAAATTTGCAAGATAACGGGTGTCAGGATAACGGCGCAGGGTGTGTATTTACTTACATTGATAAATTGAAAGATGCTTTCGCGGTTCTTCGTCGAATTCGAGTTGCCAATCAAAACTCAATTCCTTTTCCAGATTAATTCGTATATTTGTGGCTTTATAAATTTTATTATCGACACTGATGGCCATTATTAAGGACGTGCTTGTTGCAATAGTCTTTATCGCCACACCGACAATCCTGAATGCCAAAATTTTAACTTATTTAACAGACGAGAAATTTCTGATCATTTTTTGACCAAAAATCTTGATAAACGGTTTCTTTAAAAGGTTATTTTGATAAAATAAAATGCGGTGACTGAGGCATCGTACGGTACGATTCGTACCTTTTCCATTCCCCTTGTGTATAATCAGGTCGGTGGTAGAGATTGCCGTTTGTCGCAATTCCAAAAAGTCCAAAAGATGAAACTTCAACTTTTGCCATATTAATATCGGATTGCATATTCGTCCATTCTGGATCATTAGGCTGTCGGCAGTATGCCATGCCCTGCTCGTTTGTACCACATACCGTCTCGCTCGCTAAAAGTTTGAGATAATTAACGTTAAATATTCGGGAATATTCGTATCTCACGATCATTATGAGTCATAAATTATGACTCATAATTAAACTGTCTGCCAGACAGTGTCTGGTTCAACAATGAATCAGCCAGAGCAAATTTGTGAGCTTTTTTGTATAACTTATAAATATTTTTTGATACACAGCAAAATTTTGTGATCCAAATTTGTGATAATATTTTTCGATCATACTTTTGTGATCCTTTCACATAGGACCTATGTCTTGTTAATCACATATTGAATATAGATTTTTTCGTCTTATAAGGAGCATCCGCCATGAAAATGGTGCTCAATGGAATGATAGCCAATTCAGAGAAAAAAAAAAGAATCACTCTCGGCAAATCAGCCTGCGGAACATCTAAAAGCGACACATCTTATTTTTTTAATATCGATTATTCATCACTTTTTTGTTGAGCCTTTGTCGTTATTAGCCAAGGGCCGCATTTTTTATTACGTTAATTCAAAAAATGCTGAGCACCATTTTCATGGAAAATTGTCCTTATTTTGTTATCTTATTATCACTCATTTTGATTAGTCAATACAATATTTTGTGATCATATTAGCATAGTATCTCAATTTCTGTCGCATTAAATAAAAAATTTACCAGTTGCGCTAGATATGGTGACGAGTTCACCAGAAACCAATTGTTTGGTATACGTGAGGCTATCACCCGAGACAGAAATATCCTGCAATCTCCATATTTCTTTCCGTAAGGCATCGACCGCCCACACATTTTTCCCAGAAGAAATGGACGTAAAAGTTTCGCTTAATTCCTGCCAGTTATTGGATCCAGAAGATAGCGGTGACTCATAGGTTCCACGTATATAGTAGACAAAACCACGTTCATGTATAGAGAATACCCCAAACGGACCCGACGATATTTCAACCATCATACCCCCAATTCTAGTCCATGCTACTGGTTTGGATGTCCATAAGTTATGACCAAAAACATTAAAAAGATAAAACTGCACTTTTTGCGTTTCGTTTCTGTCTGTAAATAATCTTTCTTGTTCCGGGAATGGCCATTTTGTTCGGGGGCGTCATCCTAGTCCCCGGTTAATAACCTAAAAATGACGTCACATGTCATCTCATTCACCCGGACGACGTGGAAAGACTATAAAAAGTGTGTACTTATTCGGACACTTCGTCAGAGAAAAAATGTCCAGATAAGTGCAACTTATCGAAATAATTATGCTCGTACTACAGTTTCATGTAAATCGGCCGAGTGTTTTTAGTATACCGTGTCGGCATATTTTAAGATGATATAAACTTGATTTTTAATTATATTATAAAGACCTATTTTCCCCCTTTTTAGAAATACGGCATTTATAAAGAGGGGAGAAAGGAGGGTCACCCAGTTTCAAATCAAAAGGGTAAAATTGATCTTAATATAATCTTAAAATATGCCGCCACGGTGTACTAGAATCGCTCGGCGGATTTTCATGAAACTCAAACGGTATTTCTCTTAGTAAAATTTTATGAAGTATTTTTGAATGCAAAATGTTATCTAAATCACATCACACGAGCTTCGCACCCAAAAATGAATTGCCAAAAAATCATGGATACCCTACTTCAGATCCTTGTCGGTAAATTAAATTGTTGATTGGGCCAATTGTCCACATTGTAACCGGCCATCTGGCGACGGGATGCTCTAAATTCAGAAACAATGTAATTGTTTATGACTATAATATTAACTAATTTAGTTAATTGAATTTAGAGTATATTCAGCCGAGGAGTTGCAAAATAAAAACTGGCCGGTTTAACTCCGAAATGATTACCTTTAGGGTAAGTTGAGAAATCGAGATTTCGAAGTCTAACAGCAGCTTCTTGGACAAATGAATTTGACGCAAAAACCTTCACATTTTCAAATTCTCGAATGTCTGTGTTGATTGTTTCAGTGAGTAAGGCCCCGTTGACCAAAACTGAATATTTGTAATTGTCCGCAAGATCCTTTACTTGGGACACCTTGACGTGACTCCATTGATTCATTGGCAAAGCATCTGATTTCACGGAAAATAGATTACCGTTTACATGACTGCCCTTATGGTTTCACACGTGAAAAACTTTGAAATCGTAAAATGTTTATAATCTGATCAAATGTACCACTGCGGGTTTTCTCTTAGTCGAAAACCTTGGGAGTTAACACCTGCGTTCCCATTTTCAACCTTCTGTCACGGTTCCGACCAGTATTCCGAAAATACGAGATATGCTACCGACGAACGTCGACGTCCGACGGCCGCCGATTTCAAAATAGTGCCATACTACTGCTTGAAATTAAAAGATCAGGCCGTGTCTAATCATTCCAGAAAGTCTATAAAACCAAAATGCTGGGCTGCCTATAAAATTATTATAATAAAAAAATATCGAGACTCTAGATATTATATTTTCAACTACTCTTTTCTGAAAAAAAATGTTTACTTTTTTATCATAATAATTTTATAGGCAGCCCAGCATTTTGATTTTATAGACTTTTTGGAATGATTAGACACGGCCTGATTTTTTTAATTTCAAGCAGTAGTGCCATATGGCATTGTCGGAACCGTAACAGGAGATTGAAAATGGGAACGCAGGTGTTAACTCCCAAGATTCTAGAGTATCACTAGAGTATTACTAGAATTAAACCGTAACTTGAACATTTAACTTGAACATTTAAGTTGGGCGAAAAGTAGAAAAACATTCGTTCAGGGGTGAAACCAAAGCTTGAAATTAACATTGTTGAATTTAAGTCAGTAAAAAAGATGGACGGGTTTCGATCCCCAGGTGCCGCAAAGTTTCCGCCAATTCCCGCGTGAATAATATTGGACCAACCGGCTTTGTATCCGAAAGGGAAGATATCGACGGACATGGACCATTCTGGGTGCAGAATCGATAACTCGTCAACCAACGAATTCCTGCGGGCTTCCATACCCATTTCATCGGTTAGACATGTATTAAGATTGCAATCACGATTTTCAATATTGTCGGAACGTGATCTGCTTTGAGTCCCAGGCCCGCAACTAGCCGAACACTCGGACCAACGGGTCCACGCAACTAAACGGTTAATTTTAAGCTGTTGCCGTCAATTAACTTGTCCCCGTTCCAAAAAAACAGCGTGGTCTTTGGGAGAAAACGGTTTTTGGAAAGAAAAACGTTTTTTTTGTAAAAAAGGTTTTTCCTACAAAGAGATTTTCTCCAAAAAAGACATTTTTTCCAAAACTTATTTGCTGTCCCTCCCAAAAAATTTCAAAACCGAAAGAAAACATTAAATATAACAGCGCAGTGCTTTACAAATCCCGTATCCGTTATCATTTATCGCAAACGGTTCTACGATTATCAATGGAAAATGAAAAAATAATATTAAATGTTAAACAAAATATTTAATACTAATATTTGAAACATACCGGGGTTATATATTTATAAGGTATGAGTTATGTATTTCTAATTCCATTTTCATTCATCACAAACCGTTCTCCGTTTATCTACATGATTAGCGAACTAAAAGATAACGGGATGAAACATAATGGCGCAGGGGTTTAAAACGACTCGTATTAAGCACACCGGCTCATATTAATATTAGGCACACTTTTAAGTAACTATGATTTTTTTGATCTTTATTTAATAATTTAAAGATAAAGTTTGACTTGAGGCGTTCTAGAAAATGTCCGCTCGTACCGTTATCGTGTCAAAAATTTTGACTCAAAATTGTCGATCAAAATTTTCGAGGCATTCTGCCTACGCCCTGTGCCGTTATTGGGTCAACATGTCCTCAAAATGTTGACTCGGTAACGGGGCAGAGGTGCAGCGGAATCGATCAATTTGGTGGTGTCGACCGAGTTCCAGTTATTATTTCTGGATCTTGCTCGATCGACGAACCTACCATAAGTGTATCTAATTCCCTGTATTACTATAGATTGACTGAGAATAATATGTGAGCCAAGTGAATCTCTGTTGTTGTTATTTGCGCTGAGTGCATGCAGGAGTTAAACTTACACTATAGTTTGTCGTTAATAGATATAGACCAAAATCTAGTAAAAAATGCCCGTGGGAAGCAATGTTAAGATCGGCGCGCCGCGGCGACCGTTATTTAGCGCAATAATGTTTTTCTCCAAAAAAACGACCCTCATTTAGTACTACCGACCCTTATTCATTAGCCCTGTATATTATCTTGCCAGAAGTGTATACCTAATGTCGTTGATTCCAGATTTTTTGCAAATTCGATTTGACAATCAATTTTTCCTTCGTCATTGGACTTGCATGAAGATTTTTCATCAACGTCTACACAATTGACTTTGCATGTAAATTCGTCGTCTGATTAAGAGTCTTCCGGTGAATCTCGTTAATATAAACCGAATCTAATTGGTTATTAACAGACACTTTTAATGTTCACCATTAGTACCGCTGTCTTCGGTTACTTTTGATATCCCAAAATCAGTAAATTTGAGGTATTTCTAAATCCATCTCAAAACCCTAAGCGGCATACCTACTTATATGGCAACCCGAGCCTTATTCGGCGATCCAAGAATTAGACTCTTCAAAACGTGACTCTTTTTTGGCGAAGTCCTGACCTTTATTTGAGACGCCCTTTTTGGCGTTCCCCATATAATTATTAAGGCGGCGCTGTTTTTCGAATTCAATACCTTATTTTGGTGTAAATAGCCGACCATGATAATTATACCATGGCTCGGCACGTTCGGGTTTCGGCACATTGCTTTTTTTGAAAGGACATAAAGCCAAGCCAGCTATTGTTTTTTCGGGGGTCAAAAATCTAAGCCAATTTTTTCGAAGGTCAAAAAAGCCAAGCTAAGCCAAGCCAATTTTTCAGAACTTCAAAAAGCCAAGCCAAGCTAAAGTTTTTCAAAGGGGAAAAAGCCAAGCCAAGTCAAGCCAACATTTTTTGAGAGGGGAAAAAGCAAAGCCAAAATTTTTTAAAGGGGAAAAAGCCAAGCCAAAATTTTTCGAAAGAGGAAAAAGCCAAGCCAATCCAATCCAACGAAAATGTCTGGCTTTGCCGAGCCCTAAATTATACCCCTAAAAATATCTTAACAAAGTTGGGTTTTTTTACTACCATTTGGACCGAAACGTATCGCATTTTTGACCTACGCTCTACCCAATCTTAACAAAACTGGGTTATCTTATCACTTTTTTCTGACGAAATATATTTTGTGCTACACCATCTATGCAGTTATCGGATAGATTTGCCCGCTCGTGCTGTCATCGGGCGGGTTTTTCCGCTAAAAGTTTTTGAGTTTTTTTTTCGCAAAATCTGCCCGATAATAGCGCAGTGTTAAATCTTGATAGTGCCGTGAAGACCCTTGACTGGTTTACAGAGATATCCTCCGTCTAAATTATGGCATGTGGATCCAATTGGACATTGATTAACTTGTAGAGATAAATCGCAATTTACCCAAGTACTTAGGCCACTAACATCTGATAGCGTCGCGCAGAGAAATGTATTTTTATTATCGAAGGAGATGCATTCGTTATGCAAAATTCCTGTCAGTGTTACAAAAATTATCGCTATTTGGAATTAAGGATGCGTCATACCTTACTGGCTGAACAATCAAGTAATTAAATTTATTAATTAATCCGCAGAACACCTTAATTGTCTCGCGTTGCCAATTTCATTGGACGCGTTACCATAGCAACGCAAAACAACAAGTAATAATTTCTTCCTTTTCTGTTCCGCGGAAAATACATTTATTATCCGCAACTATCCGGCCGAGTTCGTTTGTTAACTTTTCCGAAGTTGTTTTTAAATCAGCCATCGTATAATGGTACAGGCCGTGTAAATACTATACAATTATAATACAAACAAATTTTAACACTGTGCCTTTATATTCGAAGGGGAAGTGACAGCGGGGTCTTGAATCATCACACTCATTGATATCATTAAAAGTGCATGTTGTATCGGCGCAGGTTGTACTGTCGGTGCATTGTGCGCCGTCACATTCGTAACCCGACTTTGCCGTGCAGCCCCAACTAGAGCCAATATCGGAAATTTCTAGACACGTCGAACCCGACAGGCAATAGGAGATCTCATCAGGGCATACCTCCGCACCCTTCGGAAGAGCTAAAAATACAATAAACTAGAAAAACAAATGAAAAACTGCCCTCTTGTAACTGAATGTATACTTTAATGTGTGGGAAGAATCCATTAAGGGACAAAAAACT
>SCLG01000059.1:320069-345327 GCA_004367875.1 Oikopleura albicans
AGGGCATACCTCCGCACCCTTCGGAATTGCTAAAAATACAATAAACTAGAAAAACAAATGAAAAACTGCCCTCTTGTAACTGAATGTATACTTTAATGTGTGGGAAGAATCCATTAAGGGACAAAAAACTAGTAAAACATACCCATTGTAAGCAAATTGTTGCTCCAAATAAGGGTCGCTGTTTTTAACATTATGTTCAAAACAGGACCCTTACATGGAGCTACAATATCTTTATCAAAAAAATCTACCCATTTTAGCCCTGCCGACCCTTACTTAGCATTAAGACCCTTCTTCAGCTCCAACCTACTCTCGACTCAAATTGAGCTAATAACCCACGATATGATGTCATGAGTCATGGGCCATAACCCAAACACGCTTCACTTTTTTAGCAAAAAATGTAACGCTTCTGATTTCAACAACGTAACTTTCAAACCTGTATTATAAATGCAACCATGTGAATTTCTTACAGTTGAAACACTGGAAATTGCATTGAGTAACTCCTGTGAACATTTAGTAGAGTGACCACTGGCACGACAACAATGTCCGTTAGGGCACCGTGAACATGACCCGTCTTCGGCAAAAGAGTCTTCATCTCTACATTCCTCCAAACAGTTTCCACCAAAAATCCATGTGTCTAAAATTAAAAGAGATTATGCCAATTTTACTCAGTATAAGGGGCCCTTTTCTGACAAAAAAAGAACCCATAAGGGGCGCTGACGGTATTGGACTGATTTCTGGCAAGTTGACACCCTAGAGGCGTCATATTAAAATTTTGACCCCACCGTTATGAATCATAACTTATGATCCCTGCAAAGAAAGAAATCTGAATCAGATTATCTGATGGTAATCTTATATTTTTTTTCATTTTTGAAAAAGTCCACTTTGAAACCGGAAATGTTTTACGAAAGTTCCACGCGCCATTTTGTTTCGTACCAGTAAAAAAACAGTTCAATACCGTCAACCAACTGGCCTTTTTGAGTTCCCTTAAAAATACCACATCGCATCGCACGACAATGCATTTCAAGATACAAATTTGTCCAGATGAAACGGAAAAACAAATGGTGTAAGGACTGTACTTTCGTTTGTGAAAACGGCAGCCGGTATCGCTGGAAGCGTCTCCCCGGTCGGTCTTGGCTGGATGTGACATTTGTGGCCGCTCACTGTCCCCGAACTAGCCCCAACATACGTCACTGCAGTTTTTCGATAACACATTCTAGAAACCTCATCGTAGGAAAATGCAAGGCAATCGCGCTCGGCAATACAAATATCTATGCATTGGACCAGCGCATTCGACGCGAGCATTTTTGACGCGCGCCCTTCGATATCGTTGCCCTCAAACTCGACATTTCTCCAATACTTCATTGATTTAGATCCGGAACATTCTACAAAGTGTCATTAGTATTTTAAAAACCCTACAGAGGGCCATTCCTTAACTCTCGGAGATAAATGCGTGCAACATTGCACGAATAGCTCTCAAATACCCGAAATTGTCGGGAAACGATGAAATATGAAATTTAATGAACAAAAATTTGAGAAAAAAATTTAAAATTCTTTTTTTTTATATGTATGATGTTTTGAAAACAAACGTGGCTGATTATTTGCATCCACTTTTTAAACCGTTATTTGAAAAAAAAAACGGTTAGGGTGAAAATGAGTTAAACTCCCAACGGTCACCTTTGATGTGGCAACATCCCCATTTTCCGCTCGCAACAAATTTTTGGAAAAAATGTGTTGGTGCAAGGGTATAAAATCGCCCCAGGTTCTGGTAGTTTCAATAACATTTTTAATAGATTGCGAAGAAAACTCCCCTGGGAGTTAACAGGATTTCAATCTACGAACTGCGAGAGTGAACGTTTTTCAATGTTCAGCCCAATTCTAACAGTTCTAGTCCAATCAACTTGCTGATCGTTTAGAACTGGACACAGACCTTAATCAATTGATAAAAACAAATACCAAAATACACACGCTCTTGAATTTAATATTAATAATAATATTCTTTAATTTAGTATTTTTGAAAAATGCCTTTAGTTGATCATTTTTTTTTCTTTTTTAACAGTACTTGTTTTAATTCATTACTCACCTTGTGATATGTAGCATATAGTAGCCGGCTTGAATACAGTAGTCATGCCATCATCACGCCAAGAGCCATAAGTATTGCCAAAAGTCCTGAGAAGTGTGTATTCGGTTGAAAACTAGTACGTTTTAATAAATATATTTCATTGTCACAAAATAAGAATTTTGGAGAATAAATAACTGTTAACTGTCGTTCAAGTATTGACAAAAACATTTATTATTGACCAATACCTTTCTTTTTCAAAATTATTTCCAAGTATAGTTTATTCGGGAGGTAAGTTAGTTTGCGGTGGTTCACGATAATGTGTTTCGATATACAGTTGATCACCAAACGAGTTGACACCTAACGAGTTGACAAAGTCAAACGAGTTGACAGTTTTTGAGCGTTTTTTCGGCAAAAATAGGCAAAAAAGGGGCAAAAGTGACCTAACGAGTTGACAAAGTCAAACAAGTTGACAGTTTTTGACGAAAAAATCGGAAACGAAAGTGTCAACTCGTTTGGTGATCAACTGTAATACTATCGAGAAATGACCCATGTATAGACGGGTTAACCCCCAAGCACGACCCCCGGACGTTTGTCCGGCCCCGGGTGAAAAAACGCAATTTTCGAGTTGTTCGGCTTTGTTAAATGAATTAACATTGAAAACCAACATAGAATAATCGATTACAAACTCGGAGAGCAAACACAAATAAAAAAAATATATACGTAATAAATGTAATTAGTCATTGATTGAACCTAGGAAACCTCAAAAAAGAGGTTATTTGAATTAATATTTTTCACGCGCATTTTTTTTTCTCTCATATTTTTCTAAAACTCGCCCGGTTAACCGTTTGTAAATTTCTGGTTGTGTGGTGAAATCGACCAAAAAGTGTCCAAGGGTGGTCGGAAAGCTTTCGAGAGTATGCTCAATCGATTCAGAACCACCGATTTGAGTAGAAGAAAAGCCGGACAAACGTCCGGCCCCGTGCTCAGGGATCTGCTAAATAATCGTGCTTGGGGGTTAAAGAAAGTGGGATCAAAATGCAGATTAAACAAAATTTCTTTTAGATTCACCGACCTTTAACAGCCGCACGCCCGGATTTAATACCTCGCCCGTGCAAAAATGCACATTTTATTGGTGGTGGTTGTTTATATCCGATTAGTATGTTACCCAATATAAATATGGGCCATATGAGTTAATATTTCGCGGTAGTTTTGAGATGTATTAGATAAAAATTACTTACACATTTTGAACTTTACATATACGGTATGTGATATAGGGTATATAATATACCTTAATCTGCTTAAATCGTTATAAAATGAATGTAAATGTATTTTTTTTTGAATATTTATGAAAAACGACCTGTGGAATGGGTAGCCACCCGTCAAACTTCGCGCACCAAGATTTTGCATCTTCAAACGAGAGTGTTTTTGTGTTGAAAGGAGAGTGTCTAATGAAATGCACGTCTTGTCCATTCGTTAATCGTGTTGAGTAAACTTAAAAAGTTTCGATAAAACATAGAAAAAGGAACTTTATAATTTCAACTAATTGTACTTACTTTCTGGATATGTGGATAAGTTCAGATTTTTTATTTTTGCATCAGCTGCCTCCATTATTGAACTTGAGATGTAAACGTCGACATCATCGAAATCTTGGGCATCCGTATTGATGACCTGTTCGATAACTTTGCCCTCAACTTCAACGGTAAACTCATAACTATTTAGCGGTTTTCACTGTAAAAAAAAATTATATTTTGTCGGTGAAACATCACAGCGCAGGGCGTAGGCGGGTAAGTGGGAAGTAATATCGATAACAAATTCGTTAAATGGCTACTGTGGGGTTGGTTATAAGGTCAAGGAGGGGGTGGTTATAAAGTCAAGGTCTAAAAAACTGACTTGACCTTAATGCACTTTGACAAAACTGACTTTACCTTATAACCAACCAGAAGTTTTTTTCCACCATCAGACCTAAATGATGGAAAAAAGTTCAATTTTTTGTTAATATTTGATTTCCCTCAAAAAATTATGGTCTTCACTCTAAAAAATGTATAAAAAGACACTATTTTATAAAAAAAAAAGTGTAAAAAGACATGATTTTACCTTAGTGATTTGACCTTAGTGCCTGAAAAAACTGACTTGACCTTAGTGCAAAAAAACTGACTTGACCTTATAACGGCACAAATAGCTGACCTTATAACAAAGCCGCCTGTAGTTCCGTTAGAGCTAGTGAACATAAGGTTGATAAAAGTTGAAAACTTAGCACGGAGAATTTCATTCCGCCTCTCTCCGACAATAATTTGTATTCCCCGTTAACACGTTTTAAACTTCAATTTTCGTCAACGTAGGTTTATTATCGGCGGCTGATTGGCTTTTACAGTTTGCGGATCAAATTACTATTACTACGTGTTTGTATTCTAGTCATTAATAACAGTGATTTATTTTTTGTCAACCTACGTTGACGCAAATTGAAGTTAAAAATCCGTTATATCAAGAAAAATTTCAGTGAAAATGTTACGTAATGTAATGGTATCTCGTGAGCGTGAGCGAAGCAGCCAATCGTATAACATTATTGGTATTGAAAAGTATGGAAAAGTTTTACCTACATTATTACATATCATATAATGCATGAATGTCGTTTTAGAGATTAGCAATGTAAATGATGAATTTTTGCAACCTATCGGTATGTGTAGTAACCTTATAACGAGTCATTTGTTGAGTAAAAACCACCTTTGGTCTTTCTTTTTCTGCGAGACCACAATTTTTGTCCACTGGTTGATTGGCAGTGCATCTATGGTCGTGGCTACTGGTACTAAGCCTCCGTTTAGGTGAGTTGAAACTTGTACCTTAGTTGAGTCGCTCAAAAAGTACATGGCGAGGATGCGGCCGCCATACACTGACGTATCGTCAACACCACCGTTTCGGTTTTTGCCGACGTGAATTATATTGGATAACCCAGCTTTGGTGCCGGCAGGGTTAATTTCCAACGAGAGGGTCCACTGCTTGTAGAGAGTTTCAATGTTTTGACTCTTGATTCCTTTGACGATTTCCACTTCGTTTGCTTCAAGTTAAACAAAATTAAATACATCCTTGAACTTAACAACAATAATTCTACGCATAAATTATGCAGCATAATTTGATACGGACGATTTCTGCTAATACGGACCCTAATACTACTAATACGGACTCCTAATACGGACCCTTTCTGTGCAAAAAATCCCCAATACAGTCAAAAATNGCCTCCGTTTCGGTGAGTTGAAACTTGTACCTTAGTTGAGTCGCTCAAAAAGTACATGGCGAGGATGCGGCCGCCATACACTGACGTATCGTCAACACCACCGTTTCGGTTTTTACCGACGTGAATTATATTGGATAGCCCAGCTTTGGTGCCGGCAGGGTTAATTTCCAACGAGAGGGTCCACTGTTTGTAGAGAGTTTCAATGTTTTGACTCTTGATTCCTTTGACGATTTCCACTTCGTTTGCTTCAAGTTAAACAAAATTAAATACATCCTTGAACTTAACAAGAATAATTCTACGCATAAATTACGCAGCATAATTTGATACGGACGGTTTCTTCTAATACGGACCCTAATACTACTAATACGGACTCCTAATACTCCTAATACGGACCCTTTCTGTGCAAAAAATCCCCAATACAGTCAAAAATAGACACCTTAAAGCAACTTGATACAATTCACACTAAAAAGGACGCTATTTTCGAGAATCAAACACGTCCGTATTGGAAATAAGCCGGTGAAAGCTTAACAGATGTATGATCTTACCTACGTGTTTTAATGACGTACTTATTTATACTCCCACCTACTTCACAGGCTTTTTTCCCAAAAAAAAATGAAATTCTCTTTATATTAATTTTCCCTCTTAAATTAAGAATCCAGTACTATTTAGACCTTTACATGCAGTTTTTAGGAAATTGTCATAAACAATCAAAAAGAGACAAAAGATTTCCTTCTACGGTAGTTCTACCGGTTGAGTTTCATGAAAATCGGCCGAACGTTTCTAGTATACCGTGTCGACATATTTTGAGATATCTACTATCATATAAAAATATCATAATATGTNGTACTTATTTATACTCCCACCTACTTCACAGGCTTTTTTCCCAAAAAAAAAAAAGAAATTCCTTTTAAATTAATTTAATACTCTAATAAACAATAGAGTAAATCATACAAAAAAAACCCACTGAACTCTACTTTTTTTTCTACCATCATGATGTTATTTTTAATTTTTTTTGCCCTTTTAGACAGATTAGGGCGGTGCCGTCGAAAATCAGAAATGTGTTTATTGAAAAATAATTTTTTTCCGATAATTTCGCCATTTCAGAAACTGTTTCTTTTCAAAAAACCGACAACTTCAAAAAGTGTTGTTATCAAANACATATTATGATATTTTTATATGATAGTAGATATCTCAAAATATGTCGACACGGTATACTAGAAACGCTCGGCCGATTTTCAAGAAACTCAAATTTGTATTAAAATTTACTTTGTATTACAAAGACCAATTTTTCCTATTTTATTTGGAACTGGGGTGCCCGACTTTCTGCCCTATTTTTAAATGCCGCATTTATAAAGAGGGGAAAAGGAGAGCACACTGGTTCAAGATAAAAAAAGGGAAATTGCTCTTTATCATCTTAAAATATGGCGACACGGTATACACCACCTGCGCCGTTATCGGGTCAACATTTTGAGTAAGAATGTTGACCCGATAACTGGTTTTGACCCGATAACGGCGCAGGGCGTAGACGGAATGTCTGGAAAATTTCGATCTAAAATTTTGACCCGATAACGGCACGAGCGGGAATTTCGGGGCGAGGTTTTTATCCAAAAAAGGTTAAAAAGACAATTCTAAAGCATGCTTCTCAAAAACCTTACTTGACCTTAGTGCAAAAAATAAACTTACTTGGCCTTATAACGGTCCAAACGCCTGACTTTATAACCAACTCCCTGTATGTTCCTAGTAGGAACTTTCTAATTCAAAAATATCGCTTTTTATAAAAAAGCGATATTATCGGAAATTGGCCCGTGGCTTGTATTTATTAAATAACTTTTTTGTACCATCTGAATTTAATAAAACAATTGAACTAAAAAAGTATACCAAAACATACGAAGATGCACCAATCACGACACAAGTTTAAGCAGTCGTTTTTATGAAAAAATGGTCTTTTTTTTCGGAAAAACTTGTATTTTTAAGGCAATAATCTTATTCTGAAAAATAGATAAAATATCGAGACGTCTACTGTATTTAAAGGCGCCGTTTTTTTCGCGGGAAGTTACTTTAGCAAGAACGCTCTTTTCCTGGAAAAAACAAAATGTCACGTATACAGGAAGTTACTTTATTGAGAACGCACTTAATCGGGAAGTTAGCTTCTCGAGAAAGTACTTTCTCGAGAATAGACTTTCTGGAAAAACTTTTTACGGGAAAGCTCTTTTCCTGGAATATTTTTTTCAAGAACGCCTTTTTCCTGGAATATAAGAAAAAAGCCTATCATAAAAATACGGAAATAATTCAAACTTTTCTACATAAAATTTGTCAAATGTGGATACAGTCCTTGGTTCCATACGGGGCGCTTCTATAACGGCCATTTATCCCGAAACGGCCGCTTTTTTCCTCAAAAAAGTGATTATCTCAAAACGGCCGCTGTTTGATGTAGCATGCGGATTTTTATCACACAATTTGGCTTTTTAGCGGGAAAATCTTTTTCAGGAAAACTTTATTGCGAGAAGACTTTATCACAGGAACATACTATTACGGGAACGCTCTATTACAGGAACGCTCTTTTCCTGGAACAAATTTTCCAGGAAAAGAGCGTTCCTGCTAAAGTAATTTCCCGCGAAAGAGACGACGCCTATTTAAACATTTAATAAAAAACAAAAAAGGGATTCAAACATTTTTAATGACAAATTTTTGACCCGATAACGGCGCAGTGCGTAGGTGGGGTAGCTGGAAAAATTTTAGTCGAAATTTTGACCCGATAACGGGTTTTGACCCGATAAAGGGTGACCCGATAACGGCGCAGGTGGTGCAGGTCTACTAGAAACGCTCGGCCGATTTTACAATGATCCAAAAATCATTGGATAGTTTTTTTTTCTATTTATTTGAATTGTTAATATGTTTAATTTTTGTGAAAAAATAATTGTTGTTACCTTTAAACGATTTGGCCATAGTTGTCGTAGTTTCTAATAGGTCTAATGTTGGAGCTGCGTTATCAATTTTAACTCTCAGATGTTCAGTTAATTCATCTGGCAAGTCCGCAAAATCTGCGCCGTTGGTCACATGCGCAGCATACGCATTTGAAGCTTCAATCTTCAAATGGGCCATTGCCTTACCATTAGATTCAGTGAAGCTGCGAACGGTTATAGTCGGCGGGTCAGGCACATACTCCTATTCATGGTTCAAAAATAAAATACACCCCTAACCAGTTATATTAACAAAGTTGGGTTATCTTGACACTTTTCGGACCAAAACGTATCGCGGTTTTCAATTATCTAATCAAACGTCCTAACCAATATTCTAGCAATATTCCATTATCTTAACACTTTTTGAGCACTTTTATATACTAATTTCTATGCAAATTGCGAAAAAAACTTATCCATCAGCAAATTGCGACATAATTGCACGAAAAACAATTTTGGCACAACTGGAAAATTACTTGGTTTGTGTGACAACTCAATAGTTCAGAGCATTAAACTTAGATAAAAAAAACGGCTAAAATCAGGGCTCGGTAACAACTACTCAGCGTTTTGAATGAAATTCCGCCGTTTTTTTCTTCTCGTAATTTCGAGAAAGCATTATACGAGTATTTAAAGTGCGAAAAAACTTCACACAAGCGGAAAAACTCAAGTTTGGCGATCTAGAAAATACGGAAAAACGGCCAAAGTTCATGTAAAATGCTGAGTAGCTGGCCTTTTTATTTTTGAGACCGAGAGGCCAGCAAAGGACAGCTGGTTTTTATTTTTGAGCTCCAGAGGACAGTTCACCACAGTTCACTTTTTTAAAAGTATGCCGAGCCTTGGCTAAGATAATTGGATAAGTGTCAAATCTGCCATATTAGTGCGCAGAAATTTTTTATTTGACGAGCCAGGAAAACAGCAAATTTTGAACGCTGATCCTGTTCTTCATCGTCTCCATAAACTTCTTGACTCCAAGCGGCCGTTACATCTCGACGTTTTCTTTTATCATATGGAACATATTCCACAAAGTCAACATCATCATCGAGGTCATCATCATCATCGAAGTCACCATTGTGTGTGGTATTCATATAACCATCATCGTAGCCACCATCTGACCATTGCTGTTCGTCATTCTCGGGTGAAAAAAGAAGGTCTAATTGCGACGTTAAACTCTTTGCTTTTTGCTGAAACATGGCTGATGTAATATCGGCGAGTTGATTATTCCATGCGTAACTTGTTTGAAGTGAAATCACTGATCGAATCACCTCGCCGTCTAAATCAATCAATAAGAGAAGCCAGCACCGGACAGCTCTTTTTTTATTTTTGAGCCCGAGAGGCCAGCACAGGACAATTTTTAATTTTTAGCTCGAGAGGACAGTTCAGCCCAGCTCGTTTTTTACTTTGAATTATGACGAGCCCGGGTTCAAGACCCATTAAATGTGACTTGAATATAATTTAAATTTATTATATAAACCTGGCCAAAAAACAGTAACAAATGCTCATGAAAAACAATGGTAAAATTGCCGACCCTTATTTAGAGCAATAATAGTTTTATCCAAAAAAAACGACCCTTATTTGGAGCCATAAAATTGTTATCAAAACGAACCATATTGAGCACCCTTATTAGGCACAAACGACCCTTATTCACCAGGCCCTTAGTTAAGGCCCCCTGAAAATTTTACTTTTTTTTGTAACTTTTTTGTAGCTCTAAATCAGTTGTTAAATTATGAAAAATACCTTTACTGAAATAGCACGCATGTTGGTTTGATTTCCCTGATACACCCTGTATCTGTTTAGTTATATCATCTGTGCAAGTGTTTCCTTGGCCGTCTGGGCGACAGCAATAACCAGGGGTGCCATTAACACCTACGCATTGCGAACATTCTCCCGTATCAAATGCGTCTTCATCTTGGCATGTTTCCAAACAGTCCGATGTCCGATATGTCCAGAAACCTAATTTTAATAACGTTTTTTTTGACCCCTGAAAATTGAAAAACTAATTTTTTAGATCTATAAATCTATAATGTTTTTAGTTGCCACGTCTGATTCCTTATCTACATTACGGAAAGAAAATTTAACAAACAAATATTTTTTATTAACCGATTGAACGACCGATGGGCAAACGAGTCGAAAATGCCCACCCAAGTGGCCATTAGTGGTCGATTTGAAATTAGTGGTCGATACAAAAACTTTTCAGGTGTTTACCATTACAAAATTTGAGAGCTAAAAATGATTTCCGTGATTTCTGTGATTTTGTGAGTGTGATTGCTTTTTGGCTAAAATCACACGTTTTTTCGATCACTGACTTACTTCCGACATTCTTGTGTTGATAAGCCGTCATTGTTTTCCAAAGGTGTTCATTTGAGTAAACTTCCCATTCTCCTCGGTTCTTAATTTTGTAAGCCACACTATCATCGCCAATAGTCCAAGCTGACGTAGTAGTCCCGATAATACCACCCGAAGAGCCTGATGTGGGCATCGGTTTACTGATCCAATCACTATTTTCATCACTTTTTTCGTGAACCTGGCCGTTTGTATCGACGCCGAAAAATCCCATGTTTGAATGAGCAATATGTGAAAATTTTTGTGAAGTTAGTTCATGCAACGCTCCGACCTGGGCAGTCGACAGACAATATGTTCCATCTGTCGTGATTCCGCAAGCCGAGTCAGAATCTAGAAATAATATAATTGCTTAAAATCATTCTATGTTACAGCAATTCGGGTCGGTATGAAAATGGGTAGGATAATAATTAATATGACGTTAAACCGGCTCACAAAGTTGAGTTTAATTTTATACGCGCGGAACGCCTAGGCGCGCCTGATGGTTAATATTTATGCCTAAAACTTTGTTTTTTGACTTCTTCTTTCTGAAAATATTTAGAAAAAAATTTTTAACATAAAAATTTTTAACATTGCATAATAATTATCTAAAATTCCGACAGGCCAGTTCAGCGCAGCTCATTTAATATTTGAGCCCGAGAATCCAGCTGTGGACAGCTCTTTTTTTATTTTTGAGTTCCACAGGCCAGTTCAGGGCAGCTTATTTTTATTTTCGATCTCGACAGGCCAAATCAAAACAACTCATTTATAGTTTAAAGCACAACAGGCCAGCTCAGGACAGCTCATTTTTTTCTGAATTATGCTGATCCCTGGGAATGACTGCAAGTACGATTGTTGTTCTTGCAGTGATCATTAATACGAAAAAAGTACTCACGTGGTGAACTGTGTAACTGAGCGAACCGAACTTTGGCGTTTGAGCGCACAACCGAATACGATAAGTAACCGTTTTCATCAACGGCGACATCCTTAAAAAAGTATGGCTCATAAAATGGTTGCTTATTGACGTCGCGTTGGGAGCCTCCTAAGCCCCAAATCTTCTTTCCCGACGAGACGGCTGCAAACTTATCCGGTAACCACTGCCAATTTTCACCGGTTGATAAAGGACTTTCAAATGTTCCGGTTCGGTAAAAGACCTGGTCTCGTTCGTTCGTCACGAAGACGCCCAATGGACCCGCTGATAAAAATTTTGCTTTATAAAAAGACAAGTACGATTCTAGCCACGGTCAAAAAGTATTTTGGATTAAACAGGACATTTCAATTAACTTCACACTTATAGGACAATTTTTGACATGAAAACCGGCCGGTTAACTACAAAATACTTAATACGTTGTTTTAGTCTTTTTTGTAACAAAATCCGCCCGGTGTCCCAATCCACTAAAAAGATAGTGATGGCGGTCATATAGCTTTCATATCTTGCTAATGGACTGGGACACCGCGTGGATTTTGCTACAAAATACACTTAAGAAATCATGTGTTTACCGTAGGGCACGGTGGTGTTTCGTACAATGAGTTTTCGGAGAATGTAACCACAATATTGAGGACTTGGTTGTGGCACTCAAGGGACTTAGGACGGTTATACATTTATGACCGTGGACCTGATGTATAATATGCTTCTGGTGGGTTGTCGTACTGTAACAGTGTTGCCTCATCAACATTGAATGGAACATGATTAAGAATATCCAAATCGTCGGAGCGCTTGTGGTAAATTTCTCCTGAATCATCCAATAGCCAAAGAGCTGTCACATAAGTTCCGGTGGACACTGTTCCGGTTGACACTGTAGTTGTCGCCGCTGTAGTCTTTACGCACGAGGCACTGTATAAAAGTTTAAAATCCTCTGTTTTTAAAACTCATTTTGAAATCGACTACACTGCATAATCATTCATCTCGGAACATACCCTGTTTACCGCCTAAACTGCTACACGGCTAGTATGCCTGTAGCATAGTATCCGTGTAGCAGTTTAGGCGGGAAACGCGGTATGTTTCCAAAATTCCATTATCTTACCACGGTGTAAGTGTGTGTTGTCGTTTCCGTCGACGCCCTACATAATTATCTTACCAAAATTAAGTGTACCTTGATTATTTGTAGCCAGTTTGTTTATTGACACTATATTGCGTCACGGTGCGTGTATATACACCACTTGCGCAGTTATTAAATATTTTCAAAGAATTGCAGATAACTTCGCAGAGCGTAGGCGACAACATAACTGCGTAGGCAAAAAAAAATGATAAAATATTGCGAAAGCATTCTGTCAAATTTAGGTTTAGCGGTTAAATGAAATAAGCTGCTTTTAAACTCGGAACTGCACGGCCGTTCTTCGTGTGAATCGCCAGTACATGAGGGGCCAGATCGTGTGCGAGTTAATTCCGGATGACCGGAAACAAAGCATTCTCGCTGCCGTATTTGAATTCCAGCGTCACAACTGACCGAACATTCACCCCAAGCTTGCCACTGGGCCCATTTTGGTGCTAAGAATGAAATTTAAACGAGAGGAGAAATGATAATCACAATGACTACCGTAATGAGGGCTCGGCACGATTGGCTTTTGGCTCGGCTTGGCTTTTGAAATTTGGCACACTGTGTTCTCAAAAAGCCAAACCAAGCAATTTTTTTTTTCACAAGCGAAAAAGCCAAGCTAAGCCAAAATTTTTCCAGAGGGGAAAAACCGAACCCGAGCCAAGTCAATGAAAATGACTGGCTTTGCCGAGCCCTGACCTTGATCGTAAAAATCACGATCATAATAAATGGGAAAACTGGAAAAAAATAGTGTTGAAAATGTCATCGCGGGTTTTCGGAGAAAGGCCGCTGGAGGGGTCACTGGGTTGCAAAAATCGACAAACGACGTGTGTCGACCAACATCGCTTGCCGATTTTTTCAAACCTGACCGCTCTTGTGGCCCCTCAAAAGGCCTTTCTCATAGAAACGTTTTTTTCCGAAAACCCACGATGCCTTGGAAATTAACTCCCAGGGGGAAGTGCGTGTAAATAGACACGCAACTGGTTTTTTTCCTCAATTTAAGGCATATGGAGGCCCCGTAGGGCAAAACGGGTATTGCTGACCCCCCCTCAACTGTTCGAGAAAATTCGATTGACGGTGTTTTTTGCGTAGGTTGGAGCTTTTAAACAGCTCTCTAGGGGGCCCTGGTGGCCCAAATAAATTTCTGAATATTCAGATCGACGTAGTTTGACGAGCTCTACAACTTGGTTTTACCAGTTGTTTTGAATTATTCCGAATTATTGTGAATTTTTCAAGTGCGTGTTTATTTACACGCATTTTCCCCCTACGGGTTCCCAAAACTCCTTCCCCCTGAGAGTTAAGGCACCATTTCTGAGAATTTTTTGTCCTCTTTTACTTACCACACTGAAAAACTCGATTACAATCTCTTCCAGCTGCATGAATCATGTCTCTGATTGACTCTGGATTCTTGTAATAACCTGCTAAGTTGGCTTGGTTTTTCAAGTAGCAACTCCAGAGAGATTTATGATTGTGTAGTAATAAGAACACAACACAGTCTGTACAAGGTTCCCAAACCAAAATACTTACTTTCAAAAAAAAACTTTTCACAAAATAATGATTACAGTTCTTACGCCCATAAAGAACCCTTTCATAACCGATAAAATTGACTGAAAATGATGGCAGCAGTCCTATGATTTTCACTAGATTCGTATCTTAGAGAAAAAACATTTCCGCTTCATAAAGAAGTGCCATATGGCACTATCGGGTGCAACAGGAGATTAAAAACGGGATGCAGGTTTTAAATTATGGTTTGGAAACCCTAAATCTGTATGCTCGGAACATGCAGCCGCACACTTTTCATGAGCACTAGAAATTTCATCGGCATAGACCCAAAAGGTATCAATGTAGTTGCTCAGCATAGTATGTTCACTTGAATCAGAATAGCTGGTTTTTTCCTCGTAAGTGAAGCCAGTTTTGGCGCAACTGACACAGTGGGATACCAAATTAGGACCCGTGCAAATCTCATCGTTGCATGCTCGGCTTACTTCGAGTAGGATTATTTATTTGCTTATTTTCCCTAATTGTTATAATTGTTCACACCTAGCCTGTTATCTTGACAAAAAGTGCAATAATAATGTGATAATTTAATTTTGCTAATATTATTAGGAAAGACTTCGAGACAAAAAGCGGTTCTTTTTGAAGAATTTTGAGACCCCCCCCCCAGTAGGCGCTTAAAATAGTCACATTAATTTTGCCGTAAGACTCAGTCACGTCAGACTAAGACGGTGTGTAATGATTTAATAACTTGTAACCGCTCAAACGTGTTACCGAAAGCAAAAAAAAAAGTACCAACATGATTCTTCCGTGTGCATCCGCGAGGATGACTGCCGATTAAAACCAATACAATATTGCTTCTAAGAAGTCCTATTATTTTCAGGTGTATGAATTTAAGACCACAAAACGCTTTTTCTTAGGATCCTCAAAAATTCTAAAACTCCATTCAGACATTTTCAGGATTTGATTTTTCCAGGTTTCTTATTAACTTGGTGAATTCTACAATTTGTCTATAACGGACTTCTATTTAATGAACCCTATTAACGCTTAAAGTCTCCCTTAGATCTTTTGTGGCTTTTTACACGTTATATTTTTAAGACAGTACCTAATTACACAAACAAATAAGCAAGTTTAAACCCCAATCTTTGGCTCGGCCCCTACACATATCATCATTTACGTGGCCTCCGTGACGTGTACATTCGCGTGACCTCTCTTGGTGACCCCCACCGCAAGGCGCCGAACACTCGGCCCAGTTGCCCCAGGCTGTCCACTCGAAATCCGATCTAATCAGGCAAATATGACCGAGACCACTGGGAAGGCTTCGGTGGTTTTTATTTTAGAAAGCCAAAAAAAAACTGGATGTTACTGAAAAAACTGACCGCTCAGACTTTGACATCTCCTGGCCCCTTCAAAAATAATTATTAGCCAAACGCCATTCATACCAAGCCATGAGCCGAAGCTGTCAACTCGTTCCTTTTTGTCACTTCGTTCCGTTACGTATATATAGTATATAATAAATATACTATATATTATTATCTACACCACCTACCGGCTTGAAGTAACACTCAATTTCTCCGCCTACGAACTACCTGCTTTGAGTAACAGTTCCGCCAACCTGTTTAAGGAAACCCAATTGGGTTTTTCTTCCGTATTTGGGCCCAAATACGGAAGAAAAAACTATCATTTTAAGTCGAACTGTTACTTAAAGCAGATAGTGCGTAGGTTAAAAAATTGACTGTTACTTTAAGCAGGTAGGTGGTGTACTCCCAAAAACTTCCAAAAAGTGTAACTTCGTTCCGAACTGTCAACTTGTTACGTGTCAACTCGTTAGCACACCAACTTTATCTTCTTATAATTTATTTATACTTTTAATCAAGTTTTTGATATGGTCTTCTAAAAATAACCACCTTTGCATACTTTGTTGCATTTCTTCCTCGCAATTGCTCATTTGGCCATCTTTTCGACAGCAGTGTCCCTCAATATTGTCCACATTACAGTGAGAGCAGGCGCCACTATTTTTAAAACTGTCTTCGGCCTTGCACGCCTCCCAACAAGGTTTGACGCCTTGATCAGGTCCACGTACCTGTATATATTTATCTAAAAGAACGTTGAAAGAAAATGTTACACAAAAAAAATTTGTTAGAAATCGGGAAAAAACAATATAAGAATTTGATTTTCCGATTCCACCATAATTCGGGTCTTGTAATATTTTTTACCATTTGTTAAAAAATTCAACAGCAAACAAAACAACAAAAAATCCACAATAAAAACATGTAATACGTTACGCGTACGTAATACGTTACGCGTACGTAATTACGTATTCATTTCTATTTCCGATTCTTTGAAGTATCGGTAAAACCTCTCCTATACAAGGTCAACCTCTAAAAATCTAGAAAATTTTGACATTTTTTTTTTGTTTTGTTTTCATACATGTACACTCCCCTCTCATGATAAGGGCCACTTTTGTCTCCTGAAAAAGAGGCCCTTGTTATGGGGTGGCCCTTATTATGAGAAAGTGGATTTTTTTTTCAGATAGTCTGGTTAGTAATTCACACCGCATTTTGGCCCCTATTATGAGTAAAAAAATATTGTCAGTGATAATAGCCCAAAAAAATTGGCCCTTATCATGACAAAGTGGCCCTTATTATGAGAAAGCGGGCCAAGGTGGCCCTTATCGTGGGGGCCCTTATCATGAGGGGGACTGTATAGTTGAAAAAGGCCGATTTCACGGCTAAATATCAAGTGATACCGCCAAATACGTAAACTGCCGAACTAACTTTCGATTTTCGGACACATTTCTTATTTGAGTATGGGACCGTACTGTAAAATCATATTTTACCTGGAATACAAAAATCAACATGAAGTTCTCGAACTTGTGCCCAAGAGGCGCCTCCAAATTGAATGCGAATTTCTCCACCAACTCGATCAAACACATTTGCATCATCAATTGCGTAAGATTTTATAAATTTGATCACCGAATCATGCTTCAAATCAGCCACCATTTGTTGCCATCCAGGCGTTTTGGCTACCGCAACATTGTCAATATAAACTGTTATATCGTTATAACGATGGCCGCAGCAAAGTTTATTCATATTGGCCATTGTATGAAGTCTGATTTAGGTTCACATTTTTATGTACATAATTCTCATCCAATTTGTATTTTTTTGTTCGCGAATCATAAAAATTAATGTGGTATTTCTGAGCTTACAAATTATATTCCGCAAAAAAAGTAAAATTACGTTAACTTTAAGTATATTACACAGGGTGCGCAGTTATCTTGCGAAAATTGCCGCTCGAACGCTTATCTTGCGACTTTTCAGAATTTTGTTTTTCGGGATTTATAATAATTATATTATATGCACTGAGCAGTTATCTTGCGAAAAAATGCTTATCTTCCGACTTTTCAAGGACCAAGTTCGCAAGATAACTGCGCACCCTATGTATAGCATACCTACAATAAAATATAATACTTATACCGCCTGTATACGGAAGTTAACGCATCTTAAGTTAACAAAATGCCCGGAAGTTCACAAATTTCATGGAAAATTCATGGAATTTAACGTTTAACTGTCGCCAACCTTTCAACTTTTAGTAGGATACACTCAGTGTATTACACTGTCTACTAAAGTTAACAAAATTTCTAAAAGTTAACAAAATTTCTAGAAATTAACAAAATTCATGCAAATTCACACCTTTTTCACCCCATCTTTTTGTTAACTTCTTTTTGTTAACAGCTAGTGTATTTAATTTATAAATACAATAAAATCCCACAAAAAATTAACCGAACAGGAATAAATATGTACGTAATAGACGGGCCTTTGAGAAAGGGTTCTCTGTATAACAGTTTTATGAAAGACTTGCAAATTTCCTAAATATGAGCCCCTTGACTGATTTCTTTCACTACAACATCTTCAAAGAATGTAATTCTGATGCCTTTTGGTGAGTTTGGATTTTGTTTTGACGAGTGCCACATGTTATCAACACCGGTAGTAATTCCGTCAAACATTTGATTCATTGGGTACATGTCTTCACTCTCTCCAATAATTTCCGTCCAAGCAATTTCCTCCTGGCCATGATATTCATAACAATTTCCTAAAATATTATTTATGCACCAGTTTGAGACCATACTTAGCCTACGCAAAGTTTTTGATATCGAACAGAAATAAAGATATCATTATTATTACGTAAAATTATGTAAAAACGAAGTAACATTATGTAACATTAATTAGCATTAACAAGTCAATCCAGCGCGGCCGCGCAAACTAAAGTTTTTATTATTTTTTTTAACTTTATTTAAAACGCAGACATACGGAAATTGATATATAAGTCCGCTCTATGACAAAACAGCGCTACTTAGCGGCGCTGCGAACGAGAGTGTATCAAATTTGAGCGTATATGTGCCGGGCTGTCTTGATAAGAAATTGGTTACACGGCCTTCTCAGCCCCTATAAACGGGGCTACTTTGTCATGAGGCTGGTAAGATCGTCTCATTTTTGCTTCGTGGTACTCCTCTTTCAAGAGACCTTGCGGGGCTGCTCTGTCGGGGCTGCTCGTATCATTGGTCATGATACGACAGGGGGAGCGCCAAGTAAGAGTAGGTTTCGTGTTTTTTTCTTGGCATCTCTACCCTTACTTGGCGCGGTTCCATTCAACACTTTTGAATTGCAAAAATAATTATTTACATATGTAGAGTAAAAGGTCAATGTCTAAAAAACTGACTTGAGCTAAATGCACTTTGAAAAAACTGACTTGACCTTATAACTAACCAGAATTTTTTTCTCACAATAAGATCTTAATGAGGGGAAAAAGTTCATTTTTTTTTTTGTTAAGATTCTATTTCACCCAAAAAATTATGGTCTTCACTCTAAAAAATGTTCAAAAAGACACTTTTTTATAGAAAAAAAAACTGTAAAACGACATGATTTCTGGGGGGGTGGGTCTTCATTTAAAAAAACCGTAAAACGACATTATTTTAAAAAAATTTCCCTCACAAAAACTGACTTGACCTTAGTGCCTGAAAAAACTGACTTGACCTTAATGCAAAAAACTGACTTGACCTTATAACGGCACAAATGGCGGACCTTATAACCAACCCCCTGTAGTTTTATTTTGATTAACCTTATTTGGCGTCCAGACTACTTAGTGAAATAAAAGCTTACTTTACTTGGCGCCCGCTTACCCTTACTCGGCGTGCCCTAACTCCCCCTGTATACTATTATTTAAGCCCAATCGATCAACTCAGTAGTAAAAGTAGTAAAGTAGCCATAGTTACCGTAACTAGTATCGTCTTCTTCTTTAACTTGTGAAGATTGAGATTCTTGATTAGAATTTCCACCAGTTGCCAGACATGCCGCTTGTTTTCTGCCTGTTGTAGCTGTTGAACTTGACACCATATCCTTAACATTTTTCAATAAACGACATTTAGCAAGTTGGTTGTTGGTAGCAGATCCAAATTGTTCTGTATTTGTCGAAGCGTCTGTATTTGTCGACTATCGCAAAGCTATTTAACACGAACTTAAAACAAAATAATATTCAAAGGGATCTTTAAAAATCCGGAGGGCCACAAACTCGCGGGCACAATTTTGCAAAAAAAAAATATAAAAAAGGGTGAGGTTATAGAGCTTCATTTGGGGATTCCAAAAAGTATGCAAACATATTTTTGGACCAATAGAAGGTTGTCCAAATGACCTAGAAAGTCGTAAAAAAAATCATAAATTTTTCGCCATTTTTCGTGATCCAAAGAAAAGGACATGATTTTAAATATGCTTTTCTAAAAAGCATGCTTATAAAAACAAAACCTCTTGCTCAGGCATTTTCCCGTCACGCATTTTCCCGTTTCCATGCTGGTCTTATGTTGTGAAATATGTGTTTTCATAGCCTAACTGAGCATCATTATTATTGTCTTCGGAATTGCCATTATTATTGGAATCGTTATTATTTGTAGAAGCATTATCTTCATCATCACTGGATATAACCTCTGGACACGATCCAACTTCCCAAATTCTCACGTTTGCTCCCAATGTTTCACTTAAGTGTTTTAAGGTACATGTTGTATAAAAATTACAAAACTGCTCGCCCATGTCATTGGTTACATATTGAACGTATCTGCAGCCCCTCAGTTTTTTGTAACATTTGTGGAAACATTCATCTAGGTCGATTTTATGCGTTGGATTTTGACTGATTGACGTGGTTCGTTTGACAAAAGTTTGACAAAAGTTATGCAGAATTGTGACATTGGAAGAGGCTGAGAATTTTAAGAAAAAAAAATCCAACTTAAGCTAAGCCAAGCCAAGGAAGACAACTGACTTTGCCGAGCCCTCCTTTAGACAGCTTAAAATTTGAACGCAAATTTTATATTTTGCTTTAAAAACCGAGTTCCTCGAAACAGTCTCGACCAGAGATCGCGAAGACGAAGGTAGACCCTTATGGGTGGTCTGTGGTGAGCGTTATAGGCTGTTCAAACCAATTACCTAATCGGAGGGCTCTTCGAGATTACTTAACAAAAAAGTGCATATAAACGGTTTCGGGTACAACTAGAACGTTCGGGTACATCAGGCATTTTTGAACGTGAAAATCTTAAGGCATGACCTATTGTTTACAAACGTGTCAGAAAAGTGCTCATAATGGGCGATTTATTCGATGACTTTCGGCGAAACCGGTAGATTTTTTAGAAATTTTTTTTTCGGCGACGAGGACATAGTATATGTCACATAGATCATGAATCATGATTGATAGTTTTTGTTTAGACATAAATCTGTGATGAAAACCCAAAATGTGAAAAAAAAATGCCGTCCTTAAAATTACTAAACAAAATGCGTTGAATTGGTTTTAAACTTGTTTATGTTTCAAACAAGTTTCAACAGCAAAAAAGAACCACGGGCCTTACAATCACACTGCTAGGAATTGCATACAAGCTATCACAATACCGGTTGGTTACATCCATTTCATTTACAGTACAGCGGAAAAATTGTTGACTTGAACCATTGTCGTTACCGTTGTCGTTACCGTTGTCGTTACCGTTGTCGTTACCATTGTTGTTACCATTGTCGTTACCAGTGTCGATACCAGTGTCGGTACCAGAGTTGTCGTTTCCTTAAATTTATGGATAATTTACAATAATTTATGACACCCTCGTTTTGTATGGTTACATATGAGTCGTTTTCCGTACAATGAAATAGATGGGTATATAATCTAATTTGCATCATTGTCAACAGTTTTTCTCGTTAAAATTTTGTTTTGTGGAATCTTGAGAAACTCGTGTACATTTTTTATTTATTTCACGAATTTGAAACAATAAAATCGGAAATTTTATATCATGGACGTAAAAAATACTTTCCGATCACCAAAAAAAACCTAAATGATCTGTAACATAAAATTTTCCCCACGTGTTTAATACTTAAATGGACACAACAAAAAGATCACATATATGTGAAAGTGCTTTTTTTGCGGAACTTGAGATCATATCACAAGAACGAAAAAAAAACGAAAAAACGCAAGAACACCGTTCCGAGCCATTTTCCATCACAAAACGGAACAGAAGGGCCAAAAAACGTTTTTTTCGTTCGTTTGAAAAACAACGTTTTTGTTTTGTTTTGCGTTCTGGTAAATTTCAATCACAAAAACGCCAAAAAACGCCGTTCTGGTCCGTTCTGGTCTGTTCTGCGAAAAAACGTTCTTGTTCAAGAACGAGAACAGAACTTTCACAGAAAAATGCATGTAGTATCGCAGTGATTTTCAAACGCGAAAAAAAATAATGTTACCATTTTTGGCAACGTTGCTTACCAGCGCTTCTGAGGCCTATGTGGCCTGTCATTGGTCTTTTTTGAGCGCGCTCGGCCAATCACCGAAAAGCGATTTCTTTTTTTAATATGTTTGTATTATAGTCCTCCCCCTATGAAATGCCGCACTTGAGGAGAAATATGCATTTCCGCTAAAAAAGTTTTTTCGCGTTTCAAAATCAGGACGATATTCGAGAAAGGCAAATATTTTTTTTAAATACACCACCTACCTGTTTGAAGTAACACTCATTTTTCCGCCTACGCTCTACCTGTTTAAAGTAACAGCTCAACTTTAAGTAATAGTTTTTGTTCCATTTGTGGGTTCACTTTCGGCAGATAAGCGAAACCTTTACTTTAAGCAGGTAGTGCGTAGGCGCAGAAACTGACTGTTACTTTAAGCCGGTAGGTGGTGTATTTAAGCATTTCAAATTTATTACAAAAACAAAACAAACCTGACGAGTCAGTTGAACAGGTTACTTCCCAGATTCCTTGTCCAATACCATATATATCTATAGGATTTGAACATCCGTTGTAAAATACACACCACATTTCACCATTTGTTTTGACATATACAACATATCTACAGTTTTTCATCTTAGCGCATTGGTCGTAACAATCAGCTAATGATGTTGCCGATTTTTTTTCTGTTTTTTGTTCATCATTATGCTTGGCATTTATTTCTATGGCTGCTAGAAATGTGTCCTGATCACAGTCTAAATGATATCCGTGGATTTGTGTTTTCTTCATTACGGTTTATTTTTTTCGGTTGCATCATAATCCCATCTTTGTTTTAACGGAGTTAGTTTCAGACTATACCTTATAGCTGAACATTCAAAAGTTTAGGATAAAAAAGACGTTTAAATTAACTCAACTAACTTAATGTAACTCCCAAAGGTCCTAAGTGGTATATAATCCGTAAGGGCCCGTTTGATCATGTAACGTTTAAAATTTTTATAATAAAAATCAGTTCCATTTAATTTTTTCTCATAAAATTTAGCTAAACCCGTGTTTCAGCGACTTTCGATTAAGCCTGGTTTACTGTAACTTTCTGTCCATTTACGGTGTTAAGTCAAATTTTGAACTAATAATTCGGACCCTTGGGAGTTAAGCTCAAATTCGTTATCGAGCGTTTATTGTTTTTTATCGATATATTGGTGAAAACAATTTTAAAAGGAAAACCAATGTTTGTGAAAGGCCATATTTTTATCGTGACCCTTATTTGGCACCATGGCCCTTAATTCGACCACTATACTAAATAAAATACACTACATGTGGGATTTTCCGACCACTTTAAGTGGTTAACCACTTTAAGTGGTTAATTAATAATAAAGCAAAATTTGAGTGAAGATATACATCTTTAAATTTGCAGTTGAACCCAGATCTCAAGTGGCCGGATGAAGCCGCAGTGCGTGGGCGAGCCTGAATTTTCAAAAAAGTCGCCAAATAAACCGACGAGCGGGCATACAAGCTGGATAAACCAGATGTTGCCCAAGCGCTCAACTAACTTCAAAAAATGAGCCGTGACCTTTATCTGACAGGAGGTTTCTGCGGATCCGGTGGGAGACTTCGTTGTAGTTACCGCTGAATTTGGTTCTTTAGTTGGTGCTGTAGTTGATGATGTAGTTGAAATTTCCCAGATTCCTTTTCCGTAACCGGGATAAGTATCGACTGGATTTGAACATACGGAGTAAAATTCACACAATTTTAGATCATAGTCATGGATATCTACAACATATTTACAATTGGACATCTCAGCGCATGCGGTGTAACAATCTTCTAATGATTTTTCGGATTCATCATATTGGAAATCGTCCTGAGAATCCTTATCATTATCAGGTCCATTATGATCAACATTTTTGTCTTGATAATCTTGTGTCCTTATCATAGAGCCTACATGCGCGTGTTTAATATCTGTATCACATATTTTATTATCTCCATGAATTAGTGTTGCCTTCAATACGGTTCAATTGTTTGTTGCTCCACAATCCCATAGTTTTATAAATGGGGATTTATGATAATTTTAAATCAAATATTATATTATGGTTAGAATATAACTTGCACGTATCGATGAAAAATATTCGTGTAAGTGAATTCAATTTACTTAATTTGCGCTCACATTAAGGACGAGTANGGAGGTTTCTGCGGATCCGGTGGGAGACTTCGTTGTAGTTACCGCTGAATTTGGTTCTTTAGTTGGTGCTGTAGTTGATGATGTAGTTGAAATTTCCCAGATTCCTTTTCCGTAACCGGGATAAGTATCGACTGGATTTGAACATACGGAGTAAAATTCACACCATTTTAGATCATTGTCATGGATATCTACAACATATTTACAATTGGACATCTCAGCGCATGCGGTGTAACAATCTTCTAATGATTTTTCGGATTCATATTGGTAATCGTCCTGAGAATCCTTATCATTATCAGGTCCATTAGGATCAACATTTTTGTCTTGAGAATCTTGTGTCCTTATCATATAGCCTACATGCGCGTGTTTAATATCTGTATCACACATTTTATTATCTCCATGAATTAGTGTTGCCTTCAATACGGTTTAATTGTTTGTTGCTCCATAATCTCATAGTTTTATAAATGGGGATTTATGATAATTTTAAATCAAATATTATATTTAGGTTAGAATATAACTTGCACGTATCGATCAAAAATATTCGTGTAAGTGAATTCAATTTATTTAATTTGCGCTCACATTAAGGACGAGTATGGCTTATTGTTTACAAATACAACCAAAAATCAAGAAAATGATCGTTATAAATATTTGTTGTCGTTTATTTTTCGAAGTTTTTTCTGTATCATTTTTATACTATTATACTCTACTATGTCGCGCATTTGACCATTTTTGTTTTTTGTGATTATTTTTTCATCAGACTTTTTTTCAAAAATCGGAGATAACAGATTTGTGCGCCTTGTTCAAGCGGACCGTTTTCAAAAAAGAACAACTCAATAGCATCAAAGTTGTAAAACTTGATTCGATATCCGATTTCGTTTTCCAGCGAAATCGCCTACGCACTGCGCCGTTATGTTACAATTTTCCGTCATGTTACACTTTTCTTGATTTGGTTTTCTAACATAACGGCGCAGCTGGTGTAATAGAAAAACTTAATTTAAGTACACTTCTTGGGGATTTATGTGACGTTTTTATGTGAACGTTTTGGCGTGACCTGACATTCGTGAGTTTTAACACATAAACCCCAAGGGAGCGTAATTACTTAATTTAAGTAATAACTTGAACTTAATTTAGTAATAAAAATTAAGCCGTGACCTTTATCTGAGATGTTGGTGGTGCTGGTGTTGATATATCCTGTTGATCATGAGGGTCATTATGATCACCATTTTTGTCCGAAGAATCCGGTCCATTAGGTCCATTATTA
>SCLG01000059.1:346541-359077 GCA_004367875.1 Oikopleura albicans
GACTGACGTCGTTTTCTTCGCCGGGATTGGCCGTTAGAATTATGCTCGATATACGTGAACGCTTCGCAATCATTTTGATCACAAAAATTTTGACAAGTGTCAACATTATCCACCAAAAGCTCTTTGTGCATGTCGCCATCCGCATAAGTTCCGTCTTGAATTGTGTAACCACCACAAGGGCCTAAATTATTTTATGAAACAAGAAAAAAAAGAAGCTTTATTATTTCATATCACGAATAGAATATACGTTACGCAAAACCGAACTACAGTCCTCGTCCCCAAATCGGCAAACCCCAATTCGGCAAGAATACCCCCAAATCGGCAAGGATTTTTTCAAATTTTTCTATCACCCCAATTCGGCAAGTCCTCAAATCGGCAAGGATATGCCAATTTATCGCATTAATAACTTAGCTTTAACTCCCATGGGAATTGTTTTTATATATGGAAACAACCCGATTTCATCCATATGAGGTTAAAAGAAATATGTACCATGGTTTTACTTATTTTAAACCATTTAAAACATATTATACCAAAAATATATGATTATTAGGCCTTAAAACGGTAAAAACACCAATTGACCCCAAATCGGCAGGAATACCCCAAATCGGCAAGGATTTGGTTTTCCTTTTTGTTGCCGATTTGGGGACGAGGACTGTAATGCTTTTTCGAGTTCAATTCGTACGTAGGCTTAAAAAATAAATGACTGGAATATAAATAGTGTAGTAATTGTAATGAAATATTCAAATGATGCATGGCGTCCTCAAGATAAAAAAATTCATGTTCGGTATGAAATATCAAGCAATGCAATTGGCCGAATGCGGAGACATCCCTTAGCACTAGTCGAGGCCAATCAAAACCGCGAAAAATAGTTTTCTTGAGCAACACAACAAACAAAAAACTCACAGACATATTAATGCATCTTTTGAATAATAATATTACTATTACTCTTATGTTTATAATTCTTTGTCATTTATGTTTTGTAACCTACGTACGACAAATTGAACTAAAAAAGCCTTATTTAGGTACTTATTATTATTATACCACTCAATATAAATCAAGAGTTTTTCACGAATTTTGAATTTCCAATATTTACCGGAGCACGAGCATTTGTATGAGGAAATGCGGTCATTCCAGGGTGTTCCAGCTAATTGGTGGCGTATGGTTTCAGCGCCCTCAGTTTTTTCTGGACCCTGGAATATTTTGGTTTCTCCTTCAAAATTTGAATGTTCCCAGACGGTCATAGTGCAACCCGGTTCGACGTGGATAGTACTGGCTTGGTCGTTCATCTGTCCCATTTTATCACTTTCTTCTCCACTTATTGCATTTATCGTCAATCCACTTATGTGAGAATGTTGTTCCATTATGGCACACTTTTCTAAATATATTATTAAGTTTTGATACATGTGCCAACTATTTACATGTGTAGTTTTACATACATAAAGAGTTGTCACGGAAGAGGTTTTTAGTCGGAAATTAAGAACGTATCAAAATAAGCTAGAAATTGGCGAAAACGTACCCGAACGAACCCGAATGATGAGAAGTTCAAAATGGATTTAAATTCGACCTAAATTGGACCCTAGGGTTATCGGGGCAACATTTGCCGAGCCGAAAATGATTTTGCCGAGCCCTGGCGTTAATAACCAATCTACCTGTAAAATCTCCGAGTGTTAATATTAAAGACATACCAAACTTAGCGGATGGATGATAATTTTCACGAACACTTATGGCAGTTTGCATCACAAGTGGTTCTGGTCATTTTTCTATGAATTTTAAAAATAAATTTTAATAAAAATTCTTACCATTATTACTAGTTTGACCACTTTCTTCGCCAGTTTCGCCACCTTGCCCTGATTGACCAATTCCCCCGCTGGAAAAAATTTTGGCAGAATGAGTCACTTTAGGTCTTCTTGGATGATTCCAATTGCATCTGAAACCCGAGTTCGAACTACACGGTGTAGGCTGTACCCTTTATGGTGACACTATTTCGCTATACGTTTTTTGAATGGAAACGTCAACAGTTTTGGACAACTTTAAAGTGGAAAATGTAATCCGGCGTAAAAAGATCATTTTTTGTCAATTTTGCGTTTCAAGTTCGTTTTCATACATTTTCGTGTGTGAAGAGAACTTTTGGGGCGTGGTTTAGAATATTTCTAATAATCATAGAACGTTTAATTGAGTTCTAAATTTTTTTGTCAAAATTAGTAACCGTTAGTATTAATTTTCGAACCCGTGGCTAAAGCCAGTAATTATTTTATCGCCCAAATGCGGGACTCGTTCTAAGCCAGTCAAATCTGGAGCGGTAATGCAAATACTCTCGCCCTCAACAAAAGTCCACACCTTGCAATCTTGTTTGCCTAGGCACACACGAGCACAGTCTTCCTTTGACCGCATTTGATTCTTAACCGGTGCTCATAACAAACTCAACCGCATAACTGACAACCAATAGGTACGATGCCTCACCCAAATACGACACAAAATGGCGTTATTACCCTTTGGCGAGAAATACTCCAAAATTTGGAGTCCAAATTATACATATGAAGCTACAATCAAAAGGTACCCTCTGTATCGGTATTTTGCGGCGAAAGGGGTATCCCGGATACCGTATCCGCCAAAAATTTTCCTCTTCTGAGTCCCCAAAAGATGTATTGACCAAATTGTACTGTATTACCGATTTCATAACAGCTATTAGTTATGCGCCCTTTTTTCTTATTTACGTCATAATTTGCGCATAAGCTGTTTGTCTTTACATGCCCTAATTTACAAATTGTCTAATATAGTATAATCATTTTGTCCAATATAATTTAATCATTTTGTCTAATACAATCAAGATTGAAAATCTCCGCATATAAGCGAGGTTTTTAATCTTGGAAAATAAGTCGACGAAGTTAGTGCCGAGAGCGCAAGCTCTTTGTGAATTTTACAATTTACTATTTTTAAATAAATGTTGGCCAACAAATACTTGTCTTTTTTTATTCGCCAAGGCCTGTATCTATTGTTACAATATATAATGACGACCTTTGGATTCGAGCCCGGAATCTTCTGTGGCAGATCACGTCGTTATCTGACGCAAAAAGACAATTTTTTCTGCGTTTTTTTTTTAACGTAGTGGCAACCTAATATAAAGAGAAAACAAGAGGCATTTAATTATGGGTCCATTGTTGGCCACAAATTTCAAATTACATAAATTTAATTGTTGAAAAAACAGAACATGCTTATTTTAAATCCGTGATTTTTTGATATATTATTTTTAATACAGATTTATTTTACAGGGCACACATTCCCGAAGTACGCGAAAGACGTCGCAGAAAACTATGAGTAGAAAAAATACGAAAAAAAAATCATTTCAGAAAAAGTACCTTTTTATCACAGAAAATGACCATAAATGCCTATAAAGAAAAAGTCCCGGATGAAAATACCGCCTAAGACCCATGGAGTGGCAGCGAAGAATTAACGAAAAATATTATTATAATGACAAAAACTGAATATATACTTGCATTGGCCGAACGGCACGTGCGCCCGACGATGCGACATGGTGCAAAAAGAAAAACTCCAGAATGATCAAAAAGACCCAATCAGAAGTACCGTTTTATCACGCGCAGTTGATATTTAATGTTCTTTATTTATCCAATCATTATTACTTACAGTATCCCTTGTGAATCTTTTTAACTCTATGTTTTTAACAAATGCCTTCTTGAACTCTTAAAAATTCGTTTGGAAAACTCATTATTTGTGAAAAGGGGAAGGATGTATTGACCAAATTGTACTGTATTACCGACTTTATAACAGCTATTAGTTATGCGCCATTTTTTTCTTATTTACGTCATAATCTGCGCATAAGCTGTTTGTCTTTACATGCCCTAATTTACAAATTGTCTAATATAGTATAATCATTTTGTCCAATATAATTAAATAATTTTGTCTAATATAATCTGATCAAGATTAAAAATGTCCGTATAAAACGAAGCTTTTAAATCTTGAAAAATAAGTCGACGAAGTTAGTGCCGAGAGCGCAAGCTCTTTGTGAATTTTACAATTTACTATTTTTAAATAAATCTTGGAAATATTGTTATAATATAAAGAGGTAAAATTTCGGCGGATTACCCTTTCGGAAAAGAAGAAAAGACCAATTCAGACGATGCCCAATTAAAAGAAATTTGAAACACACAAATTTTTATGACCTAAATATATGACCCAAAATTTCAGACAAAAAATTCGAAAAAAATGTTAAACATAAAATATTTGTCTCTAAAAATGATTGTGACTTTTAGGAACACAAACATAAAGTAGGTTTAAGACCTAATTAGGCCTAATAGCCATTCCCATAATAGGAATACACCAGATGTACCTTTATCTTGGTAATTTGAGCCTATTTTCCATTATTTTGGTTCATTTTGACGAAAGTTTTCCACCTACGTATTTCCATTATCTTGGTTCATTTTTCCAACAAATTCGCCTACGCATTTTTTGTACCATTTTTTTTTGCAAAATTAGAGTACTTTAAATCCCTAAGATTTCGTAACCTATGCGAATAGTGATAATTGATTACGAAATAACATATCGGCCTAATCTTTCAGTTACTCCTCGGCTCAAATAATTGTATGAATGTCCGGGAAGATTGTCATATCTCTCTCTATTTTTTTTTCGGACACAGTTAAAATATATTTTGAATTCGACAATTTGTAGCATTTTCAAAAAAACAAAACAGTGATGGAAATGATCAGAAGCGAAGAAGCACATAATCTATAAATTGTTCTAGACTTACAAACAAATGAATTTTGTAAAATAATAACTGGTATTGCGAAATATTTTCTCCATTAATAACTCTATATTTCCTATTTTCCATTATCTTGGGGTTTTATAAACAAGAAAACACGTATTTCGCAATACTCTCGAATTACATAACCCCTATTTTCCATTATCTTGGGGTTTTATAAAAAAACATGTATTTCGCAATACTTTCGCCCCTATTTTCTATTATCTTGGATTCGCCTACGCATTTTCAACCATACGCCCACACAATGTACCGTTATTTTGGTAACATGACTCTATTTTACGTTATCTTGGTTCAATTTAGCCCCAAACTTTCCCAAGATAAAGGTACATCTGGTGTATAATTTATATTTCTTACAACGGAATTCAAGAGTGTAATGTTATTTTTTCGGTGATTGTAATTGAATGTAATTTACTTACTGTATCTCAATCTACTAAGAGCACCCCGCCTGAGGAGGACAATTTTGAATGGTCGAGCATCTCTCCCTCGTCATTTCTTCGCATTTATTGCAATACAACCCATAACCGTTGTATGTTACGAAAACATCGGCCGTACAATGCTCTATATATTTTATTTTTTGGCATGCAAATAAGAAAAGGTTGGTTTCCTTTTTTATTTAAAATTTAGAAAATAGAAAAAACTGGCAAAACCAAATTGTAGAGCTCGTCAAACTACGTCCATGTGATTATTCATAAATTGATTTGGACCATAAGGGTCCCCTAGAGAGCTTTTTGGAATTAAAACCCACGCAAAAGAACATCCAAACGAGTAGGTTCAAAAGAAATCTTACTACAATTTCCAAGACATTGTTTTGTTTTCCTTAAGGAGGGGTCAGTCGATTTGTTTACAAACTGAATTCGAAAACCAGTTAAATCCATTTTTGTCACACATTTGATGTTTTTATTACAATTCTAGGTGTTGGCTATTGTTATCAAGTAAGGTCAAGTTTATTCGACCATCAAATTCTAGAAATTTTGACGTTTGAAAATCCCGATCAAAATTTGATTTTATAAAAATGCTCATACGCATTTTAAGAAAAAAGTATTGTTAACTTGTTTTCAAATGTCTAATTTGTTCAAGATGGCAATCTACAATGTTCCACGATATGGCAAAACGTAATTTGGTTGCAAAGTTTACTCAGAATCATAACGTATAACACACTTTTTTCGCTAAAATGTGAATTTTTATGTTGAACTCTTTTGAATTGTCGTCAATCACGTAAGTACTGTTAATGCTATCGATTAANTTTTTTTTTGGAATTCGACCAGGAAAATGTTTAGACTTGCTAAACCGAACCTGGAAAACATGGTGGTTTATACTATATTCGAAAAAGTACACGACTGCGCTCTTATTGTACAGTGTAACCCAGTGTTGGAAGCGTTGGGGTTAATAGGGTGCAAGTTAATGGGTTACCCTGTGTATTTCATTTGTTATTTAATTGTAAAACACAACGGCGCAGGGGGTGTACTTGGTATAAACAACGAAATTCATGTGTTGTTTCACTTGTGTCAGTTAAGTAACAACACTAAATTCCCCGGATACTGACTGTGCTAAATAAGGGCCGGATTCCTCTTTTGACCATTTTGACATGATACCAATTCAATCGGTGATAAAAAATACAGTCCCAAATTAATGACCTATAAATTATAGGCTATAATGATTATTATTTGGAGGAAAATTATTTTCTTGTAAATTGTGTTTGACCTAATCATAATTTGGGTAACCGACAATACCAGTAATTGTAAGTATCAACAATTGTTAAAATAAACTATTGTTATTATCAAAAAACGTGAATAACATAAAGTGACACTATACAAAACAGTAAACATCATCAACCGTGGACTTGGGAAACCGACAATGTCACATATCGTAAGAATACGAAACCGTTATTTTCACCTACATTTATTTTACAAAATAATTGTAGGTGAAAATGACGTTTTATGAAAAAAAACATTTCTGATTTTCGACGGCACCACAGTATAGCCTATACTGTATAGACCAAAACATTTTTCCCGATATTTGAAAATACACCTAAGCAAAAACAAAATACAAAAAGGAAAAACGCGTGACGTTTCCGAAAAAAAAAATGAAATTCAAAGATAATGATTATAAAGATGTTAGGTACCTTGGTTTGCGTTTGTTCCAGTGCTAGCCGTCGTTGGAGCCATCGTTGGAGCCGTCGTTGAAGTCGTCGTTGGAGCCGTAGGCATTACTTGTCGTCTGAACCGTGGATCTCGCCCGAAATCGGGAAGGTCGGAACCACTGTCGGAACTACTGTCGGAACCACCGCCGAAGGGAAAACCGGAATCTCTGTCGGAACCACCGCCGAAGAGAAAACCGTTTTGCATGAAATCATCAAAAAGTTGATTAAAAGAACCTTCATCGCGGTTGCAAAATCCAGGGTATGATATGGTTCCAGGGCTTCTATTGCATATTCTTACAGTCGTTTCCTGCGCAGAACTCGACAATTTTATTTTTTTTAATCCGGTTTTGTTGAACTTGGACATTATATTTGCATGCTCAGATATACCACGTGAGATAAACCCACATTTTGTGCTTATTAGGCAAACTATCTTTTTTAATGTATAAAAATCGCATAATTTGATATTTATGGCAGATACAATCCGCTTTTTTTGATTTTAGTACTATTTTTATGCCAGTTTTTTTCTAAATACTAAGAGTCCCGACCTTCAAATTGTGCAATTTGCCATTCCAAAAACGTGCAGAATTTGGGAGTCACGCGTACAAATTGTATTACCATTATGGTAAAATTTTCAATTCGTAAATAAACACAAATATTATTTATTCATAGTTTCGATCAGTGTTCGAAAACATCCGAGATGGTCGACCATCCAACCATCTCGACCATCCGACCATCCCGGATGGTCGATATTTCGAACACTGGTTTCGATCGAAAAAAAATAACAAATTTAATCAATAAATTTTGTCTGAAAAACCAAAAGAAAATTTTCTGTAAATTTGAAAAATCAAAATTGAGCAGTGGTGCACAATTTGAACTCCAAGACTGTAATTGTATGGCTACCGGTTGAGTTGCATGAAAATTGGCCGAGCGTTTCTAGATTGTTTGTAGATTTCTTCGATTGAAAAACAATCTTGAAACGCTTGGCCAATTTTCATGAAACTGAACCGGTAGAACACTACGAAAAAAATAAGTGTACCGAGAACTGACAGTTAATTTCGAAATGTCGAATGTTTCCTGAATGTCCGATGTTTGGAGAGTAACAAAAGGCCTTACTTCAGCACAAAGGTCGAAATTGGGCAAAGTCACCGAAAAAAATACCTCGTCATTTGCAAAATTGACCAAGCGAGCGTCCCCATTTGTTACTAGTAATGAGAATTCTCCAAGCCACTAAATGTAACGTTTGGTTATAAAAAAAATTATAGTCTCTTTTGCAGCGAAATCCACGCGGTTTACCAATGTATTGAAATGATAGAGATGGCTGACACATGGTTTTCATATTTTGCTCATGAATTGGAATACCACGTAGATTTTACCACAAAACATACTAACACAATCTTGCGTTAGCTTTAAGGATCTGTAGATAGCAATGTTTGCAAAGTTTAACTGGAAGATTTTGACCAGGGTCAGTCCAATACTGGGACCTTTTGTGATGTTTAACTGCTGCGCGCCCGGATTTACTACCCAGTGGCGCGCCAAGGGAATTTTTGTCGCTCCGTTTTAGATATAATTTTAATGTACTAAAATGATTATTTGTGTATTTATAGACTTGTTTATAAAGTTTGGAGTTTATGAATTTGGTATCCGGCTTATATTTCAGCCAATAGACCGCTTTGAATAAACTCGGTACATTATGATGCGGAATGAGTCCATTGTTTGAATGAAAAAAACCGATCCAGAATACCTCAAACCGTTAAGAAATGAGACAAAAAAAACTGAAAAAGTGCGCCGAAAGGCGCAGCCGGTCTCGCAGCAGTTAATATTAGATTGTTTTTAAATGACTTTTTTGCGACATTTTCTCTGGGAGTTAAATCTTCCGTCTCACCTTATAAGAGGTCGGTGTTACTGATTTATGACCGGAACAAACAGTGTGTGTTGAACCTGGTTTGCAATGTTTGGCGGTAATTTGAGCTTCATTGACTGTGATTTCAGTATACCCATCTTTAAACCATGCCCCGTTCATAATAGTAAGTTTGAACATAAAAGAACCTCGAGGCGTTACGGAAAATATAGACGCTGTCCACGGTAGATCCAGTATTTCTACCAACTTTTCGTTGGCTACTTCCGTGCTGGTAAAAACTCGTGTCGATTCTACACCCAAGGTACATCCTAGGAAAAACATAAGTGTTATGGGTAAATTGGGTACACCAGGTGCGCCGTTATCTTACAAAAAGATAACGGTGTACACCATTTGGGGTCGCGAAAAACTTGTATTTTAAGGAGTTTTGACGACCATAACATTGGTCGCCAAGTGTCGTTCAAAATTTGACTGGTGTTTTTGACAAGGGTTGGAGGCCAATTTTGTCGTCGCCAGAACCATCCAAAATACAACTTTTTGGCGATAAAAAATGGTTACTAAAAAGACCCGTCACCGTTATGGCTGCGCGTTTTTTTGGAAAAAAAGTTTTTCAGGAGCGCAAGAGTAAACTGTAACTGACCTGTAACTTTACAACAAACTCGAACTTCATAGTCGGCGCATTGCTCGTCGCCCGGTTGATCAGAGTGGAGACAACGTAATCCATCAGTTGTAAAATCGATAATGTCGGATGCCGTGTAGCTATCTCCGCCAACAATACGACCTTCAATTGCGCTGATCCCTTTCTCACACCAACCGGTTATATCTTCGAGGTCACCTTCGGGTGCCAAGGGATTGTTACGCCATGGCTCCCAAGACTCCGCACATACACCAATTTTCATTTTTGCCTCTGGATATTTTAAAAATAGAAGTTTTAGTATAAGGCCGCGTTTTTTTTTCGTTTGAAGCTTCGAAGTAGTTTTTATCTAAGGTCATATAGTCCTCCTTCTATTAAGGGCCATCATCAGAGCCCAACAATCGTGGCCCTTAGGGGATTGGTGGCCCGTAAGGGAATGAGGACTGTATATAACTCACCGCCCTGAAAATTACCTATAAATATATACATATGAGTCATATGATATGACATTATATACCGCTCGAAATAACTGAAAGCTCAATTTCGAAATGATGTGCGAAAAAACCACTTGAAGGAAATTTAGAGCGATACACTATTAGTTTATTAAATAAACCCGTCACGCACATGAAACAAAATCAGAGAAAAAACCGCAAGTCAGGGAGAGTTTGGCGAAGCGTGATTGAGATTATTGGCCTCGCTCTAGGTCGCCTCCAAGTGTTTTTCTCGCACATCATTTCGAAATTGGGCTTTCAGTTATTTCGAGCGGTATTTAATACCTACATTAACCCCCAATCACGATTATTTAGTTCATCCCTGAGCACGAGGCCGGACCTTTTTTCTACTCCTCTCTAATCGTACGTAAAATCTCACTAAAAGCAAATCGATGGTCTTGAATCGAATGACCACACTGTCTAAAGCTCCCCAACCACCCTTGGACACTTTTTAGTCGATTTGACCACAAATTCATAAACGCTTAGCCGGGCGACGCACGCGTTATGGGAAAAAATGCATGTGATAACTATTAAGTGCAAATGACCCCATTAATTTGAGATAAAAGATAAGTAAAAGGCAATTACCGTACATCAAGATATGTACGACCAAGTAGGCCGTGAAGAGTTAAGTTAGGGTGGCCCATAATGGCCCCTTCAAGTCTCCAAAAACGCGGCCGTTGTGGAATTATCGACCACTTTTCGACTGGAGACTGTATTTAAATTTTATAAACAAATTCGTGCAAAAATGTCCCTCATTAGCCTACCAGTTTAAAATTACCTGGTAAGGCGTACGTCATCATAACTTTAGTTGAAGGAGTGTTGTCCAGTTGGAAATTGCATTTTAACCCGACCACAGAATGATCTTTTGCAGTGAGAATTTCGGATTTAACCTCTTCGCCCGCTAATGTACACTTGGAATTTGGCTGATTGAAAACAAATGCTTTACACGCGTTCGTTTTTATACACAGATCTGCGCACTTTTCAAAATTAATGGACGTCGTCGTACTCAGCAAGCCATTTGGAAGGTCAAAATTAAACCATATGTTCAATTCGGTTGCGCCTACGCACGGTTGTACCTGATTGTTACCTTAATTAAAAATATTGTAAATTTATGTAAATAAGATCTTGGAGACATGTTGAACGCAAATTATTAAAATTGATACTAAATTTAAATATATATATTTCGGTTTTAAGCATGGAAAAATTATTTTTAAGAAATAGTTGTGGTTTTGACCGGCCTACTACCGGTTGAGTTTCATAAAAATTGGCCGAGCGTTTCAAGCATACCGTGTGGGCATATTATAAGATAATATAAAGAATGCGGTGAGTCCCAATTGGACCTGCACTCGCTCTTGTTTCTGAGCCCAGCAGCGGGCGACCGAAAATAAAAAAAAACGAGTTTAAGCACAATTATGACTCATAATCGTGCTTAAACTCGTTTTTTTCTTCATAATTTATGAGCGTGCTGAATATAGAGAGAACATTCCACCTATAATGGATAATGAGGAAAAAGAATATTGGTATTTATATCACCTTAAAATATGCCGATACGGTATACTAGAAACGCTCGGCCGATTTTCATGAAACTCAACCTGTAAAATTTGGTAGTTTTTCTATCGGCGCGTCTACAACGAGGCTCGGCACGAATGACATTTAGAAAATTTTTTAACGGACAAAAAAAACACAAGCCAATTTTTTTCAATTATGTTGAGAAAAGCGAAGGCAAGCCCAGCTTAAATTTTTGAGAAGGTAAAAAGCCAAACCAAATAAAGTAAAATTTTTTTGTGAGGACAAAAAACGCTATGCCAATAAAAATGCCTGGCGTTGCCGAGCCCTTGTCTACAACACGTGTTTGTTGTGAACAAATGTGACGATTTTTAAGTTCACATTGTAATCTTTTATGATGAATTGTGAAACCAACCTGCTGAAACCAACGCAACGCATGTTGTTTCGTGCAATGAATCCGAGGTATACCATTTTCCATCTTCTTGCAAAACGAGAGTTTGGACGGCGGCATCTTGATTCGCTGCCAGTTTATTGTGACCCAGTTGTAAAGCGTCATTATAATTTAAATCAAGCCAAGTTGAACCATGTCCGGTAAGAATCTCATTTAAAATCACCCACGTTTCATGTGCTGGATTTGGGATAAATCCATTCATGTCTTGACACCAACGTTTTCCGTCTTCGAACGACATTTTATTTGTATTTCGCGTCAATAATTCGTTATCAGACTGCCCGTTACCTTCGTCCGTTACTTCGAATTTATCTGAAATTTGTTAATTTATTGAAATGCCAATAAACTGACAATTTTTCCGCGTGTTTCGAAATATATTTACGTGTATTTTAACACACTAAAGGTATGATGCATTCCGAACTTTTATCCGTGTGTAAGAAAATGGACCACATATAAAAAACAATTCAGTCTCTGTTTCAAAAGCGCTACAACTAAAGGCGTTAAAAAATGACGCCATGATCCAAAAATTTCAGCAACATATTCACAGTTGTAGGTTCTGTAAACGTACGCTTAAAGAAATCAACAAAAATAAAATCTTTTTAAGGTTGAAAAGAGCCAAAAGGTAGTTCTTCGAATCGACTCCGTTTTGACTCGGTTAACTCAAAAATATTACAGTCCAAATATTACA
>SCLG01000059.1:382421-393991 GCA_004367875.1 Oikopleura albicans
GCAATTTCGAGCTTTGTATTGATGAACTCTTTTAAGTTTGTTATGGCGTCATCGGAATTCGAACCGCCGTCCACCTGAAATTGAACTTTAGCACTCAAACCGGTCGAGTTGGGCGCCGGTTCAGTTGAGCGCCGCCGCCGATAATCAGGGGTGAAACTAAAATTTTCAATTCCGAGAAAATCCATAACTTGGGCAACAACGTTTCCGGCAAATCCTGATTCATCGATATTTTCCAATGCTTCTTTGATTGCCTCTTTTAATTCCAATGCTAATTTTTTTATGTCTACAAAAGGGTTTCCCATAAACTTTTATTGACTTAACAATCAATTAATAACCGAACTTTCAGTGATTCATATTTGTGATTGGCTGTAATTACTTATTCGTGAATTTTTTGTCGCTTTGGACCCGCTTTTAAGTTGTAATCTCGTTATAAACTTGAAATTGCTGAGACGGTTCGAACATTCATTCGTTCATCATCGGTAATATGTATGAGTACGGTTTTGTGAAGGAAAAAACGCAAAAAGGTGATTGAGTAATTTGGCAGCGGGCCTCAATTAGTGCCAAATTACTTCAAAACTATTCGAATCTCGTATTTTCCAACATCGCAGCACTTCTGCATCACATGTCTATAAACATATAACTGTCTGTGAATTATACAAAAATGAACTATTGGAACTATAATGTCACGTACCAAGTGATGCCCAAAAACGTGAATTCATAAAAACAAAATTTACATTCTTGGAAAAAAATTTACAAAATTATCACAAACGCATCACACATGAAGGTCTACTTATAACCCTTAATCAACCAGACTTGAATAAACAATTCAATCATAATAATTGACATAAGCTCGCGATTCTATTAATAAGCCAAAATTTACGTCATCAGCGGGCCCTTAATTTGATTTTTTAACATAAAATATTTTACATAAAAATTGAGAGTTCATTATCGAGTGGCTACTGGTGGTAGTTTCCCTGGAGAGTAGGGTCCTGAGATTTATTATCCAAAAAAACTTTTTCCGTCCATAACCCTGGTGCCGTTTATGACTACACCAGATGACGCATACGCCTACGACTGACCGTTTACGCCTGACCGGTGATAGGGCTATTTTTCTAAACCAATTTAGTAGCCTTCTTAGTTACAACAAGTCAGCTGGTGTACTTAATGACCACTATTGCCAAGAACTGGCACAAAAGGGATGCAACGAGTAATACCTTAAAGTTTAAACCCTAAGCTTCCTCGTCGGCTGTGTCTTCAAGCTTATTTAAAAATGTTTCTAAAATGGGTATGGCCGTATCAACGGCAACCTGATTGCCAAGATGCGCCAAATGTGCCAGGGGCGTCCCATCCCATACTTCCAGATCGGAATCTAACAATGTTTCTAACTCTTCGATTTTTTGTTGTAGAACATCATGTGGATCTTGTGACGCATCATCAGACCGCCTACGCCGGGATGATTCATCATCGGGAATTTCATATTGTACGTCAATTACGACCTCAATCTCCGCTGTTGCACTATGTTAATTTGAAAAACAATGTAACTAATGTAAAAATATACTTCAAGAGTGTATATTATACTGAAAATATAGGGGCTCGAAAGTAAGGGCACATGTACTCAGGGAATTTTCAGTTCTCTTATCCGCCCACTCACTGCGCAGTTACCGTTTTAAAACCTACAAGCTGCTCAATTATCTTTTTATGTTCCTTGTTTTGAAAAGTAAACGTTTTTTAACCATTTAAATGATAAATTTTTTTTACGAATTTATCCGACCGATTATTTGTCCAATTTTTACTTACAATTCGTTATTTTGCATTTTCAATCTCTAATTATTCGATGTTGATTTCAAATTTCGTTACATTTGTCACGCGTTAAACTTAAAAAAAAGACGTTTTGTATGCTTGACGGACAAAATTCGAGCCTTTGTGTTCAAGGATTAAGCTTGATTAACACTTTTTTCAAATGTGCCTTTTGCTTAGTTTTATATCTGAGATTGATCCGGTAGCTTTCATGACAGTTGCACTAGCGTCGACAACTCGCTGATATTCACTGTTTAGATTTTTCACAAGTTGTTTATATTCTGCACTCTTTTTATCAAGATATTTTGGAGACCACGGTCTTTTTCGGGTAAATCGAACCGACGTCACTTTAATTACTTTCGGCGGTAGTTTAACATGTCCGGTTGCGTCAATTGTCGGCGGCCTGTTTAAGTGTTCGAAATGTGGCAAAATTGAAAATGCAATCTTCGAGTTCTGAGACTAACTCTTATTAGGGGAACAGGTAGCCGTAGAGGCGTAAATGACGAATTACGACTAAATCGAGCATGTTGAAGAGAATTTTGGGCAACAATTATAAATTTTTTCAGAGAACTCCAGAAATCTCAAGAAAGACCCCTTCTGAGGTTCGGTAAAAAAGGGATTTTTGAAGCACAAAAGAACAAATATCAAATAAAAAGATCAAAAAAAAATTTTTTTTTTTTCATAACGTTTAGCCATAAAAAATGATACCCCAAAAAGTTATTATTGCTAAGACCACAAAAAATTCTAAAACGCGCTACAGCTATTTTCGGGATAGCATTTTTCAAAATTTTTAACTCTTCGAGCTCTACAATTTGGTAAAACCAATGTTTAATTAAATGAAGGCCAATTTAATAACAATGGGTTAATGGGTAAAAACGTTACTAATAATCATATTAACACTAAAATAATAGGACAATTACGTTTATCTTCACACGTAAAATTGTGATGGTTTTAGTCCAACGCCAAACAAATAATTACACAGTGTAGTCTACACTTTACTAGACCTTAACCTCGCACGAATATAAATGAGGGTGACGTCAGAATAGCGTTACGAATAATAGGAAAACTGCTCAAAGCCTCAGTCTGAGAATCCTCGTACGGTATTTGAATTATTATCTAAATTTTACCCAATAAAAGTATTATTAAAGTTACCTTACTATTTGTCATTTATTGAAACGAACACGAATCTTTGCAAGCGTTGAGCGTTGGGGAAATTTGGAACGTGGGCCAACTTTTCCAAAACTGCTCGCAAGGGTTAAATTACAAAACCCCCATTATATGGGGTCTTTGGGCTCTTTTGTGGCCTTTTAGACGTTTTACCCTTTCAGAAATTGCCCCCAATTAATTTCATTTATCTAAAGTCATTTAGCGAAATCTTTGAACACTGGCCTTTGCATCTCAAAGCCACAACGTATGCCGCTTACGTGCAAATTATTCGTGCTTATGTCAGCCCATTTGAGGCTCCGGCTTAAGAGATGACACATTTTTGTTTGTCGAGCATAGGTAAATCCTTGGCACTTTTCCCGATGATCGGAATCAATGAGACACTCTTTTGCACAATCCTCGAAGGTTTTCATGAATATAAAACTCAGTGAATCCTCGGCGTCTATATAATGTCCGTCCCAATAATTAATTCGATATCCGTGCTTGCATGATCCATCTGAAAAAATGTTTTGGAATTAGAATTTTTGCCATTTAAATCAATTTTGGACCATTTAATAAGGGTTTTCAAGGGTGTATTCAAGGTACGCCGTTAACATGCGAGTTTTGGCCCGAAAGTTCCAGCGATAACACTACCTACTCAGTAAGTCCTGCTGTATTTAACGACTACTTATTGAGCCTTTAACTGGCATATTCCTCGTTGACAGGCAAAATAAAAAAATAGGATGCCTGTTTAACGGCGCACCTTGTGTATTCTAACTAAAAAAACATCTCGAAATTGGGTAATTTTAAATCATATTGCTCGAATGAGAAATATTGCCAAAGTTCCCCTTTTTTCTCAAGTGTCCCCTTCACTTGCCACGTGTGCGGCACACAGTGTGCCATGTGACATGGCCTATGGCCCATGGGAGGCTATGGGAGTTAATTTTAGGCATGAGGCTTCACTTGGTCCGAAAGCTTTGCTTGGTCTCACACATTCTCATGGCTCATAGGTTTATTTTGGTGTTGACTGCTGAGACTTCACTCATGGGGTTAATGGGGTTTCACTTGGACTGAAAGCTTCACTTGGGCCTAAAACTTGACTTGAGTCATGGGCCATGACTGATGGCCCATGAGTCATGGGTATTTTATGTTTAATTTCATAATGCTTCACTTTGGCCGAAGTCCAAGGCAATTTTTCACGGAAAACCTTTAGACCCAACACTCCCTTCACCGGAGCAAATTTTGGAACTTTAACAACACTGCTGTTTTCCACTACGAAAATACTGAACATACCATTTTTGTTTTGCTGGTCGATCATACTTTGCTTCACATCTTTCAAACATGCACGTCCGTCGGGCGCCAGGTGGTATCCGTCAATACATGAGCACGTAAATCCCACATCACTGCTAGAACATCCTTGATCACACCCGGCTGTGTAGCACGGATCACCAGCTAAGATTAAATAGTTTAGGCTACGGTGCCCACAGTTTTGGCTAAAATTAAAACTAGAACGAAAACAGCAAATAATAAAGATTGAAAATTATGTAGGAATTGTGGAACTAAAATATGGAAATATAATTTTATTAATATTATATCCCCTTAGGACACGATGGTTATCCAATTAACTCTCAAGATAAAAAATTATAACAAGATTTACGAAAATTTGTGTTTTCCAGAAAATGTCAGATTTTTGTGATTTACAGTTATAAAACTGCAGATTTGATAAAAATTTATGAGAAATCAGAAATTGTCACTCTTCGACGTCAAAATGAACAAAAAACTTACTTTGGATACATCTTAAGTGCCATAGTGTGCCATACCCTACTGTTTGAAAAAACATGACTCCGAGATGAAGTCATTTTCTCTGCAAGCATAACTCTCATTAATTTGAACTTTTTGCGAATATACTCAGAAATGTTAGGCGAANATTACCCTCCATGATACTGAAATTATGGCTAATTTATTTAGTACATTAAACGGTCATGTTTTCTAGATTTTTGGATTATTTTTTACACGTGGAGACTTGGGAATGTCACTTTAAGTCCGAACGGATATCCAAGTTCAATACCATGTTCAGAAAAGGTTTTTGGCAAGTCGCATATGGCACACCCTTAAGGTCAATGAGTTTTTTTTTACTCGTACATGCGGTCGTGCGATGGCAGTAACGAGCGCACAAACAAGTTTATTCTTGTGTTTTCAAGGGTTGTAATTTCAAGAAACTTAATTTAATTCAACTGGAAAACGTAACGTTTGTTCTACAATTAAATAATTTTCAAATAAAATGAAAAACAAAATCATGATCATATTTTTAATTATTGTGTTTTGAGACATTTAGGTATGTTTGATAAGATTTTTATTTTTTTTTCACCGAATTTTCGCCCTTACAGCATTGTCAAGGTTTTGGTAACATATCGTAACTGATCAGTAATACAAAACAACATGAACATTCCACAAACGAATTCAAGAATGTTTAAGAAGTACAAAATTCACAAAATACATTGTATGGATATGGATTCCATATTATGGAAGTAGGCGTCCTATGCTCAAAAAAATATACGCAACACATATGTTTTTTGGTATCAAAATCAAAAGTTACAATAAGAACTGTACCAAAAACAAAATGCACAAACCAATATTAATTATAAAGAAGCGGTCATACCAAAAATATATAAAATATGATGTTTAGTTGGAGATTTGTATAGAGCGCACCAAGCTACAACAACTATTGAAGGTCTTGCTAGTGCTTCTTGATCTTAAGGAACTATATATGAAAAATAATTATCCAATAAACCTTATTGACGCAAAAATTAAAGAAGTAAAATTACGAAAGATTATGCCATCAAATCAAAAACAGGAGAGGCTAAAAAATATCCAAGAAAACCCAGAAAAACATTTCAATTTATGTTTAAATTATACCTCCCACAGATGCGAACGGGTTGGCAGTAACATTCGTCAAACCGGGTTCAGTATATCATTTCACGGATAAATGTGAAAAATAGTTATATTGGAGAAACCAGGCGACCATTCAAATCACGTACATGCTGAACATAATAGGCGATCTAATAACAGCGCAATGAGCGAATATATATTTGAATGATAATTTTTTTAAACTGAAAGAAAAGAAAAAATTGGAGAATTTCCTACGGAAAAATTAAATTTTATATGAGAGGTTTAATATAATTGAACCCAACTTTTTGGACTACAATTATAGGAAAAAACTTTGGGGCCATTGCGATTACAGTTTATAAACCAAAAGTAAATGCCCAAGTAGACCACAAGAAAGTTACAATTATATAGCATAATGGAAATAGGCTCTTATGTTTACGCATAGGACGCCTACTTCCATATTCATACAATGTATTTTGTGAAATTTGTATTTCTTAAACGTTCTAGAATTCGTTTGTGAAATGTTCATGTTGTTTTTGTATCACTGATTAGTTACGATATGTTACCCGAAACCTTGACAATGCTGTAATAGCAAAAATTCGGTCAACAAAGAATAAGATCATATTTTTGTTTTAATTTTAACAATTCTTAATAAATATATTTTGCTGTTTTTCGTTACTATATCGTAATAATGATTTTTTCAAGACTAAACAATTATTTTCCAAAACACATTTTATCCTACCAATTTTGCAATTATCAATGTAGAGTTCTGGAACATGAATGGCTCGTGAGGCGTCATTAAACATAATCCGGACTGTTTTTCCATTGTAAATCGACCTCTTTTCATTTTCATACTTTTCCAAAATTTTTAACTCGGTCGTGTCGACGCTCGTACTGTTGTGCAAACTTGCGACCAGAACATCGTCAATATAAACGGCAACATCTTTATATTTGTTAAGAACCTCAACTGGGCCAACAAATCGTATTTCGCTAATTGAAGTCATCTTCTTGAATATTATTTTGAGGCCTTTAGACGCTTCTTTATGTTTTTCGATGTCCGACGATTTGAATGAGTCATCATCGCCAGTTTTTTCGTCATATAATTTGCGCTTTCCTGAATTTTTTTGCCCTTCTCCAATTACTTGCGTCCTAGCGACCGACTTATCGCCGTGGAATGCTTCACAAACTAAATGAAATGGTTACACAAGACAGGGACCCTGTCACAGGGTTCGGCGACAGCCAGCTGGCCTTCCCAGTTCAAGTGAACTGGGCAGCCGAGGCGAGCACAGCTCATCAAAGTTTTGGATCCCGACAGCGCAGCTCATTTAATTTTTGTATCTCGACAGCGCAGTCCAACGCAGCTCATTAACATTTTGAATCTCGACAGCGCAGCCGAGCGCAGCTCTTTTTAATTTTGGTGCTCGAGAGACCAACCAAGCACAGCTCATTTTAACATTTTTACAGCTGTCTAGCTCCATTGAGCTGTGCAGTTCAATTGAGCTATTGAGCTCGCCTATCGAGCTCGGTTGCGCTGATATGAAAACACAATTTTTTCACGGATTTTTCGTTTATTGTTCAAAAATATACACGACCGATTGAGCTGCCGAGCTCGATTGAGCTTTTGATTTACCCATTTCGTAGGAACATACGGGTACTCGCAAAAAAAACATCGAAAAGTCGGTTAAGGAGGGGACATAGGAGTTGTTTACAAACCTGTCATGTCAGAAAAGGTGCTCTAGCGGCTCGAATTTTCGACTAATTTTCGACAAAAATTGGAGATCAGGATCCAGTTAATAAATGGCTTTCATTTGTTGACCGACAACTCATCTCATAGACCCCCCCTCACAGATTTTTGAATTTTGCAAAAACGGAAATTTATAAATGCTACTGGTATTACCGTTTTCAAGATATTGGATTTGTTTTTCTTGTAAACGAAGCGGATTGATAAGACGTACAATCGTATTATTTCCGATTTTTTGAATCTGACTCTAGGTAAAAAAAAATAACCGCAAAAAAACAAAAATGAGGTGATCACTTGAGTATCATGACTTTTATTTAGAACTTTCAAAATCGAAATTAAAAAGTCCAAAATGATGCGTTGCTTTCCCCAATCCACCCTTACTTGGCAACCAATTTTTTTAATTGTAGTTTTTTTAGCCGGTAACTACCGGTACTTCCAGTGCGGATTTTACCTCCAATAATTTCTAATTCCATGCTACAAAGCGTTTCTTAATATCGATATTGGTTTATACACATTGCTTGCAAACGGAAGCGAAGCTTATTTAGTGACCACCTTTTTTTGGCTAGACTTTAAAACTTACCGATTTCATATAAGTCAATGTAGAGCTCGGCAATTGCGGCAGGCTCAGTGGTGCTTTCAAACATGATTTCGATTTTTTCTGCGTGTATTGTTACCGCGTTGTCCCTCCGGAACGGTTTTCCCTCCTCTGAATCTTCTAGAAAGGAAATTTCATCGCTCGCACTTTTCAGCTTGTTGGTACTAGCGATATCGAAACCATCCGCGTACAGTACCACATCTTTATAACGGTCGCGATGGTCGGGGTCAATTCTCATTCGAATATCCTTTGGAAGATTCAATTTTAGAGTTTAAAGATCGAGTATAATAAAAATAAACAAAATGAGAAAAAAAATTGTTTAATCCGTTTTTTTTCATTTCGTCTGGAATGGGGAAAAATGTCTTTTCGTATCTATTTCGTAACTAATTTCGTATCCGAAGTAAGAGATGAATAAATTTGTTTGGATTCAGATTGTAACACGAACATGTCGGGTTTTTATGGCTGAGTACTATATTTTATTATTATTAGAGTATACAGTTGGTGTGCTAACGAAGTGACACTTTCGTTTCCGATTTTTTTGTCAAAAACTGACACTTCTGCCCATTTTTTTTCCAAAAAAGCTCCGAAAAAGTGTCACTTCGTTACCACACCAAGTGTATCAAAAAAACCAACTACGCTCATGATTTTGTTGGAAATATTGTTTTGTTGAGCCTTGTTCCTGTATGCCAAATTTTCCACCCAAAGTAACTGAAATGCCCTTATTTGCAAGGGTTGTATCATCTTCCGCCGAGCGATACATACTTCCAGCGCTTCTGAAGTTTCCATCAAATATTTTCGAAACCGGAGAATCCGCTATAAAATCTCCGATTGCCGTTTGAGTACCCTTTGAGCCATCAAAGACCTCCGCATTTCGCTCTAAAATGGTATTTTAGGGTCGATTGTGCTATATGACATTGCTATATATGGCACTGTTGTTTGAAGCTGAAGGGTTGAACTGTGTCTAATTATTCCAACAAGTCTATAAACCCTAAAAGATGGGTGGACTTTTATATATTTATTGGAAGTATTAGACGCGGTCAATTTTATGTATAATAAGAGGTACAGGGGGTAGGCCAATTCCGGAACACCCCATTCCGGAACAGTTATCGGAAAAAAGTCCAATTCCGGAACAGTTTTTGGGCAAAAAGTCCAATTTCGGAACAAAAGGGGACTTTGGCTCAAAATCGCAAAACGTTCCGGAGTCGGCCTACCTTCTGTATAACCATAATTAATTTAAACGAATGTCACTTTCCCGTTTATCGAAAGTTAATAGGCATATCAACGAAATACAAAAACCCGATCCGAGCGAACTCTTATCGATTTTGAGTTATTGGCAAAATAAATGAAACAATGCCATATGAGACTGTCGGAACCGGACGAGTTAAATGTACACTGATAATATACAATTTCCTTACCTAATTGATTAATGATCCAGTCCAACCCCGATGTTACAGATGTATATATACCAGGACGTTTTATATCCCCACATCCCATATCTCCGTAACCCATAGACGTGACTCCGTATAAGATCGGGCGGTCAAGTTTGACACAAACGAGAGATCCGCCCGAATCTCCCCTACATGTATCAACCAGCTTCACCTTGTTTCCAGCGCAAAATGTTTGCCCCGGAATGTGCATATTGACTCCATTATTCGTGTCAAACTGTTGCCCCCAGTCCGTTTCCTCGCGACAGTAGGTGTCGGAAAAGATTTGAATATCGACCGATTGTAAAACATTGGATAACTGCATGCTGGTGCTACTTGTTGATCCCCAACCGGCCACGTGACACATCTCGGCATCGCCTATTAAAAATTAAGGATTTTTTCCTGATGAAATAAGAGCGGGAAATACCCCGTTTTCTGAAAAAAGGTGTGATCAGGAAGTATTACATTTATTATTAAGGTATTTTTATAATAACGCAACACATGCCCCAACCGCGCTCTTTTGTACCTCGAAAATATATTTACAAAGTGGTCCTGATCCTAGACGGCGTAACTTACGCCGCGTAAGTTAATATTTTTCACAAGAAACCGTTCGGAAAAGAAACAATTATGTTGTATTTTTTTAAATTTATTTGTTAAATAACTTAACTAAAAAAATTGACGAAATCATGTATTTTAACATTATTTTCTAGATGTGTCATCCTCCGCTGACACTTATTTTTCTATCAAAAATTTTGATTCAAAATCCTATCTTTTTTCGTTTAAGGTAATACGCCTACACCTCCGCAGTTATGTTGCAATTTGGAATTTTTATTTTCCGTCTAAATAGTATGATCCAGTATGATACAGTTTTTTCAAAATCCTTTTGCAACATAACTGCGCAAGTGGTGTATATTATATAAATTATGATGTCTCGAGAAAGTATGAAAACAAACCTTGATCCCACTTGGGCATATTCGCTGTCGCCCCAGAATTCGGATTTGGTAAACAAACCCGGCTTCTGTGTTTGTTGTCCAATTCCATATCTTTGACAGTTAAAATTGCCAAGTCGAATGAAGCAGTTCCAATAAACTGCTGATGGAGTGTAATTAATGTCACATCAACATTTTTTCTCTCCGTTTCAGTTTCATCGCCTAAATTCAAATATATGTTAGTGAATCAAATGCGTACTTAAGGACGGGTCTATAGAGTTGTTTACAAATAAAAATCGAAAACTTGAAAACTAGCTTTTAGTAGCACTTTTATGTGTTTTATGAATTTGTTCAGGTTCTGCTACAATTATGAAGTACAAACAAGTTCATTATTGAGGAATTTCTAGAAAAAATAACGTCTAAAAAATTCGTTCAAATTCCTAAATGAAAAAAATCACCCATCTAATTTCTTAAAAATCTGGTATCATTTTGTGATTTTTTTTTCTGAATTTAATTTGTATAGATTTAATTTGTAAAACTTTATGTAGTGGGCACTTATTAGACAAGATGCCCGTTTTTCAACACCAACAGTAAACTTAAACGCTATAGGCTTTCAGAGTTTGCATGGAATTGATTTGTTTTTTTCTGTCGACGTTTAGGTCTAGTGTTGGTTAACAATAAAATGATGAGTTTTTTTGATAATCTTGTTTTGATCAGTCTTTTAAAAGGTCAAGAGTAGTTGCGAAACACCTGTATTTTCCAGTTTTTCAAGCATTGCTCTAGTTCTGGATTATTTAACTGCTGCGCGTCCGGATGCGCCTTTTGGCGCACTTTTTCACTTATTTCTCTCTCATTTCTTAACGGTTTGAGGTATTCTGGATCGGCTTCTTTTATTCTAATAATTGACTCATTGCGCGTATTATGATACCAAGTTTATTAATTTCGGTTAATCAAAAATGTGATTGGTTCAACATTATGATGTCTCATGAGACCCTTGAGACTTTGTTTTGCGTGCCGTTTGCGCAAAGTTGGTGCTATAGAACTGAAAATTCATA
>SCLG01000059.1:418345-448176 GCA_004367875.1 Oikopleura albicans
CTATTTATGGACTCAGTCAAAACTCTCCTTGTTAAATGCGGCTCTTTCAGTTCCGTCCAAACTAAATGTAAAGTTTATGGTTTGGGTAAAATCAATTTCGGGGCAAACTTTTAATAACTACACTCCCTGAGGGTTTTAATGAGATGAAATAGCTACCATATGCTCGATATATAATCTCGGTCAAGTAGTCTTTATTTTTGATTAGAAAGTCTGTGAAGGTGGTGGGATATGATTGGTGGAAATAAAAACGTGTAGGTTAGATCATACATCTTAATACTGTTTAGCTTCTACCTTCTTCATCCACTTTCATTATTATGTTTTTATTTGAGAATGTGGTACCTTTTTAAGGTACCTAAAGTTTGACTTCTTTTCAACCAAATATAAATCAAAATTTTAGTTGAATTTTGTTAAAAAAACAATGTGTGTGAAAAAACGAGAAAGTTCGCCCTTAAAGTATGCGAAACAAAAACAAATTTTGCGCACAAAATAGAAAATAAAAATGGGACCGGTCTAGTCTTCTTATTCTCTTTGACCGATCTGATTAGAAGTACCTGGTACTTAGTACCAACAAAAAAAAATATTTGAACTTTTTTGGGCCGTTACTTACCTAAATTTGATTCTATTCCAGTACTTCAGAGCATAAGGGCTGATCGTCAATTCATAGTCTTGTCCAGGAGATTTGCCCAAAATCTGATATGTTGCCTCGTGAGTTAAGGCAGCGTCAAAAAATAATTGAATTCGCAAACTGTCGCTGGAATGGGCCGAAGCTATATCAGGTCGACTTAAACCGTAGTGTAAAAAACAGAAAATTTGTTTTCTATGGAATTTTAATCTAAGTGTCAGACTACAACACTTGCGCAATTATCTTGCAAAAATGTTAAAAAAAAAACTGCCAGATAACCGCGCGGGGCTTAGACATAAAAATGACGGAATATTATCTTTCCGAAAAATAACTGCGCAAGTGGTGTATAAAGTGATCATTTAACTTTCTTTACCCGAAGGTGCACCGTACTGCCCATTTTCACTTGAAATTTTTAATGATATACCCCGAAATCTGTCAAAAAACAGAGTTTTCTAAACATACGCTACATTACTTTTTTAATTCTTAAAGGATTAAATTTTGTCAAAGGCAAGAAATGAAATTTTCTAGAGTCAACACTAAGTAAAAAATACGGTGTGACAAGCCTCAAAACTAGCCCATTTTTTATTCTAGAAATGAATACGCATCGTATGAATTTTTGAATAATTTGTACACGCTAGCTGTAAGATAACTTAAGGACGGGAACTTCATCTTTGAGACAGTCGGGTCCAAGGCAACTATTATACACAGAAGATGCCAATTTGATTTCCTTTGTAGTTGGTTTGTACGTTTGTTCATAACAATCGTTGCTATTGCTGTTGCTGTTCTGACCAAACCATATATGATCGCAATCTGATGCTTTAAATTTTTCAACAAAATCCGCCACTTCCACGCCACCAGCCCAAATTTGCAACTGTCAAAAAGTTATTAGTTGAAAAAAAACTAAAACAATTTCTATGTGCCTGTATAGTTTTTTTACCACTGTAGTTTGAAACCTATTTTTGGTATTTAAAAATTGCTTTCCACTAATGTTGCAAGATTAAATTTTGCGTCACTATATTCTAGCTTAACTCCTAAGGGTCCCAAGTGGCATATAACCCTTAGAGGGACCAACGTGTACACTTTCTGGTGAAAAAAATCCTNACAGTCGGGTCCAAGGCAACTATTATACACAGAAGATGCCAATTTGATTTCCTTTGTAGTTGGTTTGTACGTTTGTTCATAACAATCGTTGCTATTGCTGTTGCTGTTCTGACCAAACCATATATGATCGCAATCTGATGCTTTAAATTTTTCAACAAAATCGGCCACTTCCACGCCACCAGCCCAAATTTGCAACTGTCAAAAAGTTATTAGTTGGAAAAAAAAACTAAAACAATTCCTATGTCGTGCCTGTATAGTTTTTTTAACACTGAAATATAATGTAGTTTGAAACCTATTTTTGGTGTTTAAAAATTGCTGTCCACTAATGGTGCAGGATTAAATTTTGCGTCACTACGTTCTAGCATAACTTTTAAGGGTCCCAAGTGGCATATAACCGTTAGAGGGACAAACGTGTACATTTTCTGGTGAAATAAAAAAATTCTAAATTTAATTAGATGTTTGACACTTTGAAATTATCGGGAAGGCATACAAAATTACTAAATAGTGACGAAAAACAGCACAATATGTTTTTATATACACCCCCTGCGCAGTTATCTTTCCACCAAATTTTTCAAAAACCGGAAAGGTAACTGCACCGTCGGGAAGATAAGTGCACAATGTGTAGGCGGGTTGTCTTATTATTTGTAGCAATGTATTGTCAAAATTTTCCCTAACAGTCCTTTATTTTACAATTAAAAAAAATCTCGCGTTTTCCAGCAAAATCGCCTACGCACTGCGCCGTTATCTTAAAATGTTCCTTCAACTTTCACTTCTTTTAGTAAATTACCCGAAAAATATTTCGGGCGGAAAGATAACTGCGCAGGGGGTGTAATATATAAATAATTTATACATATTATTTGTGAAAAAGGTATGTTATAAAAAAGGGACATGACATGAATTTCAATTTAAAAACTTTAACTTGGTAAAAGCAGCCGTATCTGGTCCATTGGTACGAATTGTTACTTCATCCCACCGAGGCAATATTCCTTCATCGCCCGGTTTTGTTTTATGATTTTCATTGGCATCTTTCTCCAAAAGATCACCTGTGAATTTGTAGACGGATTCGCCATTAAATTTAAATTCTATTTTTAAATCGTCAGCTGACGTTCCTCCGGCTTTAAGCTTGTACCGAATTTCGGTCGTGACAACTTCTGCATAACATTCGGATGAATCGGGACACCAACAAGTGTCGTCAATTGCTTCCTCATCTTGAAAATAAAATGCCGTTACGCATAATGCGTTCCAAAATAGCAGTACGTACCAAACGTACTGCATTATGGAAATTATCGGCCTCTATTAACGAGTCAAAAAATGTTTTTACAGTTGTATCGCCCAATATCATGGTACTTTCGCTGTGACCTTGGGACTAATATCTACAGGTTAAGCCTCATGAAAATCGGCTGAGCGTTTCTAGTATTCCGTGTCGGCATATTTTTAAACGACATTAAGACCAAATTTTACTTTTTATTTTTAACTCCATTCTCCCCTCTTTATTAATGCACCTCTACGTAAAGAATTATACGATACGTAAAGAATAATGTATACGTTTCAACTATTTACTCCAATTTTTTGGTCTTCATACCATTTTAAATCGGCATATTTTTACAACGGAATACTAGAAACGCTCAGCCGATTTTCATGAGGCTAAACCTGTATCAACATACGGGGGTCGTATACTAATTGATGCAATCAAGGGGTTGATAAATTTGAAAATCATGAAGTTTTTCAATTAAATTGTATTTTGCTATAAATGAAGTATACAGTCGACTGTAGTCTCTGTTCCCCAATAATTATATAGTGGTTCAAAAAAATTGTAACTATTTGGGGTCATGTCTATTTGTTTTTTTTTGCCTTTCAAATTACTGTTTTTAAGAGCGTCCCTGCTGACAAACCGTTACATCGAAAAGAGTTACAAATAACATCACAAAACGTTACAAGGGTAAGTGGCGCCAAATAAGGGTCCTTTTTTCGAGAAAAATATTACTGCTCCAAATATTGGTTGCTGATTTTACCACTGTTTCCCATGGACTTTTCTATGAATTTTTGATCCGCTTGAAGATATAATTAATTCAAATTGTAATAAATTCAAATTTATTTAAACTACAAAAAAAACAATTCGACAGCTTTATAGTTTTTTTTAATTGAATATTTTTTTAATTGATTATTTTGTTAATAATGAATTCATTTTGTAGTTGTATGCATACATACATGTATGACTTTTTGACAAAATATAAAAAGTGATATCATTAAGTCCATTTATCACTATCAAATCATTTTTACAAATTGTTTTTTTATTTCTTCCAAAACAACACCGGACAAAGATCGAGAGGTTTTTGGGGTAGAAAAATGTTCTAGTATAAAACTGAAAATAAGTTAGCTACAAGCACAGGGACATTTAATTATGACAAATAAAGTACAGTCCTTGATTCCATAAGGGGCGCTTCAATTACGGCCGTTTATCCCATAACGGTCCTTTTTTCCTCCAAAAAGTGATTATCCCATAACGGCCGTTTTTATTAACTCATTGAAAAATAAGGCATTTCAATGCAAGTGTCAGAAATTAACCATTATAATACAAAACTGGCACATAAATCATTACGAATAAGTCGTAAAATAAACATTTTGAAATTAAATAGGCCGTTTTCTTTCAATTTTTCCCAAATTAACCTCATCAGGGGCATAATTCCATAACGGCCGTTTACCCCATAACGGCCGTTTACCCCATAACGGCCGCTTTTTTCGAGCACCGAAAACAGCCGTTATGGAATCAAGGACTGTACAACCAAAAAGAGATAAAAGGAGAGAAATATTTGATGAAACCCATACACCCTAATCTTGAAGCATCGAAAAAATCAATTAGGATTCATTAATCAGTATGTCGTTTAGCGTACGGAAATAAAATTTGTAATTGTAGACCCAAGTTCGGGATTTTGACGTCATTTCGTAACAATTTGAGGCGTAATGATCTGGGAGTATATTCAAGTTTCATAATTTGTATTTAAACAATCGTTTTTTAAATAGCTAGTTCGAATTAATTCATGATTCGGGAATTTTGATAAAAAAAAGATGTGAAACAGAATTAAAAGTCAATATTCATCGAAAATTGTAATAGTGAGGTCCTAATGGTTCAAGAAGGCCGCAAGTTTCTAAATGTCCTATGGATTAATTGAACGGAAAACAGCTAGTAAAAAACATTTTGTAGTGTGATCAACTTTTGTTTGATCCCGTTGTGTCGGATGGTTCGGATTCAACCGGATCGAACAAAATTTAACCTACTCCCTTTTTTACACTGTTAATTTCACTATGAACTGTTCAAGATAATTTGGCAATGGCAATGAGACCTAAAAAACCGAGCGGAAACTATCATCAATGGGTCTGTAATAACAAATCATAGAAATAAATTGTAATAAAATGTAATTGGACAAAAACGATAGTGAAATTAGTAGAATCATTGCAATTCAACTTTATCGATCCATAAACTTGTTTCTGTTTGACCGAAACTGCGAAAAAAAAAATTCAAATTTATTGCCAAAATGGAAGCGAAAATTCAAACGTCATTGAGCTAGAGTTTCGGAAAAAAATTTTGCCAACAAAGGTAGTGAATGTGGGCCGTTGCAACAATATCAAAATATGTTCGCGGGTATCTCAATTTTCGCGGCGTTCTTCTACTAAATTGGCGCCGACTTTTTGTCGCAAGACAAATTTTGGGAAAAAAAAATTTTATGCAAACTCGTGAAACGCATCAACGAAATTCATCTATTCGAATTCGACATGAATTAACATATCGCTGTAACTGTTAAATTAGCAATAAACTTTTTGCTGGGTGAAAAATGTTTTTTTCTTATTCTCTGTTAACCTGTTTCACCTCATGGTGTCTGTTTTACCTACATTTGTCTGTTATAACCTTTATTTAATTTGTTTGGTTATTCCTAAAACGATAGTTAATTGTAATAAACTATCAACAAATTATGTTTTTATTAAAAATCAATTCAAAAAACTATAGCAAAAACTATGGAATACTCCATTTATAGCCAACAAAAGTATCACAAAGGAAACTTTGTTTTATCAAATCTGGCCCAAAAATATTGAATATTTTATTGCATTAATTATTATACTACTTACGGAATTTTGAAGGTTATCATACGAAAAAAAAATCGGAGAAGTTTCGCGATATGGTGGTTTTACGGCAATAGTTACGGTGTTGAAACTTTATTCATATGATACTTCTCACATTTTTACACAAGGTCACACAACAAGGGGTGTTTCAATAATTAAATACTTGTTAACCCACCCTTAATACACACCCATCTGTAAATCGCAGATTTTTAAAGCACAATGTCAATCTTACGCTCTGTTTAATTTTGTTTATAACATTTTAATAACCGATTATTTTCTTCGTGGGTTATCTCTAATTGTTAACAAAGTAATAAATAATACAAAAAAATTCTTTGACTCTATCCTTTTTTTGTTTAAAAATTGGCAAGTCACTTTTGGCAAAAATTTCTTTAAATACTATTCGTAAACTTCATTGGATCTAGAGGGCGCATGCGTAAATAGTAATATCATTAGGTTTTCTAACATGCTTCGAGAAGCTTCGGAACAGCGGCAAGGTACTTATGTTTAACTTGACATTCAAGTGGATAGAATAATTACTGATTCAGAATAGGTTTGGTAAATAATATCGTTATCTATATCAACATGTTTTTGAGTCTCTAAACCCGGTGACAATTTCGCTGGGTTTGTTATCATCGTAAGCAAATAAGTTTCTTGCTAGGATTTTGCCAAAATAAGAAGAACGAAATTTGAATATTTACGGTTATGGTCGAGCCACGTAGCCTACTAGGCTGTCCAAACCGAATTTCAACTTTTCCTTGAAAACCTTCGTTTTTCTCAAAAATTGAGTCCTAACCTATTGTGGTGGTGTAAATTCCGATTTTAGCGCTATTTGCGTACAGCGGCACTCTAACCGGAAGTTGGCTAAAATCACCGGTTTTATAGCTACTATTGACTGAAATTACCGGTTTTCACTAGTTTTTTTACATATAGTCCTTGATTCCATAAGGGGCGCTTCCATTACAAAAAAACTGCCTCCAAAAATGATTGTCCCACAACGGCCGTTTTCTATTAACGTATTTAAAAATAAGGCAATTCAATGCAAGTATCAGAAATCAACCATTAGCGTAAAATAAACATTTTAAAATTAAATAGGTCATTTTATTTCAATTTTTCCCAAATTAACTCCATGAGGGGCTTAATTCCATAACGGCCGTTTACCCCATAACGGCCGTTTTTTTTTTGAGAACCGAAAACGACCGTTATGGAATCAAGTACTGTATCACTAGTTTTCTTTTACGTCAAAATACATCTTTGACAAAAATACGATTTTTCTGACGGCAACTTTCGAAATTCGGTTTGGACAGTCTACAAGTAGGTCAAAACATGAGTTTTATTAACCATTTCGAGTTGTCAACGTCGTAAGACACATTCAACTAGGCTTTACGAACGTTAAAATGAAAACCTAAAAGTGTGGCGACTCCAAGGACTTTCTTACGAACGCATTTTCTAAGTCCGGTACCATAACAACAATCGGTTTAACCATTAAGGCAAATGGTTTAAAGAAAAAATAAGAATTTGACAGGTCAATTTTTCGAAAAAAATTGTTAGTACAGTTTTGTTAAGCTTGAAAAAATAAATTTTAAAATTTTTGCCCATTTTTGACCAAGGTCACTGTGTCACGTGATAATTGGGGATAAAGACATGGTTTTGGGCAAAACGCGGCGCACCATATCTAGGGGTTAAATCAATTTTTTTCTATTTTTTTTTTTCGATTATCGGGTTAATTTTCGCCGTCCGGTCTCCAGAACTCTTATGGCAGAATCGTATGGAAATGTCCTGATTTTCTTCAAATACGTTTAAAGTATCGTTTGTTTTACTTGGAAACGCCAAATATGTACTAAAATGACCATCTAAGGCAGCATTCAGCATCAAAATTACATCATCATTCTCCAGAACTCAGATATACGAATCCTATGGACTACTCCAGATTTTCTTGTAATTTGCTATTATGACCAATTTTTAACTTTTATATGCCTAATATGGCTATAAAATGACTATCTTGGGTACACAACACTAAAAAAGTACATGGCTACTCTCCAAAAGTCATATATACGAATCCTATGGAATTCTCCTGACTTATTTAAAAAAATAAGTTTAAATTATCATTTTCGACTTGTAAACAACAAATAGGGTAACAAATGAACCATCTAAGGCAGTTTTGATCATTAAAAATACATAAGCACTCTCCAAAACTGACATATCAGAATCCTATGGAATTCTCCTGATTTTTCTCAAATGTGGTTAAATTATCATCTTTGTCCTTCATAAGGCCCTAATGATTTAGGCCTATGTAAAGATTGTAATTTTATCTACCAATAATGCCCTACATGCTAATTGTATTGGTATTTTCGGCGTTTCGAAGTAAAAATGATGAAATAAGCTCATTTAAAAAACAAGGAAATAACAATGTTGTTATTATAACATAGTATGTAATACATACGATTCGCATATTGGAGTTCTGAAGAGTTCTGAATTAATTTGATAAAAAAAATATTAGCCTAGATGGTCATTTTATTGCAATATTTGGCATTTTCAAGTCATAAATGATTGAAGCGCCTTTGAAAAAAAAATTTCAGGAGAAGTCCATATGATTTGCATATATGACTTCTGGAGAGTGTTAGCATACTTTTAAACATTGTATTGCCTTAGATGGTAATTTTGTTACCATATTAGACCTTTTAACGGCCAAATATGATGATTTAACCACATTTGAGAAAAACCAGGAGAATTCCATGGGATTCAGATATGTCAGTTTTGGAGAGTGCTTATGTATTTTTAATGATAAAAACTGCCTTAGATGGTCATCTTGTTACCCTATTTGTTGTTTGCAAGTCGAAAATGATAATTTAAACTTATTTTTTTAAATAAGTCAGGAGAATTCCATAGCATTCGTATGTATGACTTTTGGAGAGTAGCCATGTACTTTTTTAGTGTTGTGTACCCAAGAGAGCCATTTTGTAGCCATATTCGGCTTATAAAAGTGAAAAATTGGTAATAATAGCAAATTACAAGAAAATCTGGAGTAGTCCATAGGATTCGTATATGTGAGTTCTGGAGAATGATGATGAAATTTTGATGCTCAATACTGCCTAAGATGGTCATTTAAGTACCATAATTGGCGTTTCCAAGTAAAACAATCGACACTTTATACGTATTTTAGGAAAATCAGGAGATTTTCATACGATTCTGCCATAAGAGTTCTGGAAACCGGACGGCAAAAATTAGAAATCATCATCGAGATTTTTTTATAATAAACCCGATAATCGAAGAAAAAATTGAAAAAAATTGACTTAACCTCTAGATATCGTGCGCCGCGTTTGACCCAAAACCATGTCTTTATTCCCAATTATCACGTGACACAGTGACCTTGGGCAAAAATGGGCAAAAATTTTAAAATTTATTTTTTCAAGCTTAACAAAACTATACTAACAGTTTTTTTTTCAAAAAAATGACCTGTCCAATTCTTATTTTTTCTTCTCTTAGTGAATTTTGTGACTTTATTACTAATTAATTTTTTATTACTAAAGGATTTCAAACCTGATATCATTTCAATAAACTTTGCAGCCTTTAAGTAGTACATATACGGGCTTTAGAAAAAAAACGTTTTTTGTATTTTTTTGATATTGAAAATGACACCAAAATTTTGCGAAATGGCAGTCTTAGAAAGTTTGTTCGTACAGCCTAGTTAGATGTGTTTTTTTTTTTTACAAACTCGATGAGATCGGAACCACTTGAAATTCATGTTCAACTTAGCATTCAAGTCTAGTACTAACATGTACTTCAACAATTCGTTCTACAATTAAAATTCTTGTGGCCGAGGACGTGAAATCGAAAAAAAAGTTCTTCCAGGAACACGACAATTTTTTTTTTTTGCATTTTTCACCGACTTTACTGGCTTTTTGGCTTTTTGAAAAAAATTGGCTTGGCTTAGCTTGGCTTTTTCGACCCTCGCAAAAAAATTGGATTGGCTTAGCTTGGCTTTCTCGACACTCGCAAAAAATTGACTTGGCTTAGCTTGGCTTTTTCGACCCTCGCAAAAAAATTGGCTTGGCTTGGCTTACAAAAAGGGCCTCTAGATATATCGTAATTGTAATTAACAATTTTTTTATTCCATTTTCACTCCAAACTTTTTTTTTTAATAAACACATTTTTCAATCTCATTTTTTACATAATTATGTTTTTTGCGTTATTTATAAAATTTTATCAATGTAAAGATTAAATATGAGTTTTTAGCAATTTCAATTAATTATATCCAACAGTGGATTTAAAACTAATAAAAAACGTCCATAGCCTATGGACCATAGGAAATAATGGTGAATACTAACTTTTTCAAATTTTTTCACATAATTTATACAGTCCATGCGCCCAGTTTAGCTTTTTTGCCAAAAATTAAGTAATGGGTTTAATAAGTTATCTCATACACAAGCCCTGTGTCACAGGGTACAATTTTTCAGAGCTAACGCCAACACAGTGCGCTGTTAACCGGTCAGGTGTCAAAACTAGTTAATGCAAAGTATTTCGCAGTTTATGTATGTCGGTTTTTTGAACGCAGGAAGCATTAATGATTGAATTTCCTCCATCAAGTTGGGCATTTTAACCGCAAGCTGTTTTGAGTCTGTCTTCAGGATTTAATTCGATGAATGATTACTTATTAATTCAATTAAACAAATAAAATTAGAACCTAGATTATCAGATGTTAGATTCTTATTATGATAACGGTATTTTGTTTAACGGGTATTTTGAAATCTGAAAAACTAGACCTGAAAAAATCCATCTGAAAAAATCCATGAAATGAGTGATTTTTGTTTTTTTTCTAACATTTTGATGTTGTTTTTGCGTATAAATATGATATGTTTTATACACCCCCTGCGCCGTTATGAGGTTACCCTTTATCAGGTCAAAACGCGTTATCGGGTCAAAATGTCGACTCAAAGTTTTCCAACTACCCCACCTACGCACTGCGCCGTTATCGGGTCAAAAAACATTCGTCGTTAAAATTCGTTAAAAATAAATTTTTTATTCAATGTTTGAATATGTAGACTTCTCATTGAGAAGTTCTCAATCTTTTCTCTATTTTTCAGAATATTTTGTTTCAATTTTTTTCTGAAAGAATGACCTTTTTCTTTATATGCTTTATTTTTTGAGATTATTGGTGCACTGTCGTATATTATTAGTCCAGTGTATCTCTTTTTTAGTTCAATGAACGCATGATACAAAAAACTTTTTCTTAGCCATGGGCCATGGCTAGGTATGCTCGGCGATTTTTCATTTTTTATGGTTTGACCCCAAATTTCGTATGTGAGCATAATTTGGTGGGAATATTAACATTTTCGAAAAAAATTTTGAAATTTTTTTCGAAAAAGTACTTTTTCGAAAAAAANGGGCCCGCCTACCCTTACTTGGCGTAACCCAAGTTGGGTGAGGGTTAGGTAACTGTAAGGTTTTGTGTACTCTAACCACTGAGCTAACTCGCCAACGTACACTCACTCGTAATGGCACTTATGGGGCGTTATGAATAGTCCTTACCAAACTTTATTTTTTCATTTTCGCTCCGTCGGGCCAAAATGTGATCGTCCTTACCCGTTCACAGCTCAAGTCAATACGCCTAGACCTGCCATGTGTATCCGAGGCGCCACTGAGTCATTTTTTCTATTAACTGTCCCGCGCCACCCATAAGTATACCCGTCCCGCGCCACCGTACCCACATCTGGGTACGGTTCATTCCATTATTGCAGCCAAACTACTGGGCCGATTTCCAAATTTAAAAAAAAATATTGAAGACTAATTCTTCTACTTCAAAATAAATCTATGCAGTTATAATTTTATTATTAGGAACAATATTTTTAATTAAATTGAAAAAAGTGGATATAACGTTACAAGATAGCGGATTGACATATAGCATTAACAAAAAATAAAAGTAATACAGTCAGGTCCTTCTAGATGTGCGCGCTTTAGATGTGCATGGCCCTCTAGATGTGCGTTTTTTACGAAAATTTGTAAATAACTCTAGATGTGCGCCTTTTTCAAGCCGACTTTATCCCACTGCACCTATAGATGTGCACGTTTTTGGTCGAATTTTTTTCAAAAAGTGTCTTTAGATGTTCATTTTTTTCATAATTTTTGCCGAAATTTAACCATCTGGGACATGCGAAACCGATTTGCGCGCAAGTTTTAGGTGTCTCCACTGGACGTCTTTAGTTTTAGCATATTAATTGGGCAGAAAAAATAAATGATCATTCAATAATATGACGGGAAGAGGCCTACCTCGAAGGCCATTTCGTCCACTTATGAATTTCTTCAGTATAAAACAGAGAAAATACATTGCGGCATTTCTCAAAAAGTATTCAAAAGACAAGTTTACGACGGCGGCGAAAATATTTTCGAAAAAATAGGGTCCAATTTGTTTTGATGAATAAAAAACATGCTCAAACGTATTATCACAAAAATGCTAATTCTGAATCTACAAAAAATAGTTGTATCGACTGTAGACTTTTTTGATAGCATTTTTTCAGCAGAATACGAATATCATGTTTACCCTATAAATTATTTAACCAACTTTTGTAGAAAAACGGTCAAATTGTCCGTGTGTAAGACGAGCAATGTCACTTTAGATGTACATGTCCCTCTAGATGTGTATGTCTCTAGATGTGCATCTGGCGACAAAAATACTAAACTGATAAAAAACAGAATTTTTGCGTCAATAAATTGTTATGGACACCGTAACACAAAGCGATGATGAACTTGGGAATGAACTTGAGAATGAAGTTCTAGAGAAATAGTAATTGTGGCATATATGCACACACTTAAAAATCAAGTTGTTGAACTCGTCAAACTACATCGATCTGACTATTCAAAAGTTGATTTGGGCCCCCTAAAAAGCCGACAAAAAAAGTCGTGTGCCTGTTTGTACACACTTCCCCCTGGGAGTTAAATTTAATGAGTTAGAGGTACCATTGTTTGAAAAATGTGTAACAATAACAGCTCAGACCAAAAATAAGGGTTGCTGGAGGTCACAGATTATTCTTTATAATATAGTCCAAGTTTAAATCCTGTTTTTGATGATGTTTAATGTGAGAAAGAGGAACACGCTTACTTTTTTTTAAGATAACAGCGCAGCGGTTAAAGTTGAGCTGCCATTGTTTTCACACAATACAAAATTGAAAATAATTTTGTTATTATGTATAATTTGTACTACAAAACGATTTGTTATCATCATACAAAGACCAAAAAGTAATTTACCAATTATTGTGGCCAGTTTGGGTACTTTTGGTCCAATTTGAGGGCAAGGGGTTAATCAAAAAAAGAATGTTTGATATGGAAAAAACGCCCATTTGGTAGCTAACTATCATTCCTTTTTCCGTTTGGTTGTAACGTTAGCGGTTAAGAAATGAATAGCGATAAACCATTCTCGTACCCACATGTGGGTACGGTGGCGCGGGACAGTTAAGATCATAGTGTGGTACATTTTTTATACTGAGATAATCTGGATATTTTTCCAAATGAAAACAGCCTAANAAAGAGCAATAACTCTGGAATTTGTAGATTAATATCAAATTTACGTGGAGAGTTTTAAAGTTTTTTCAATTGTCCGATTAATCTTCTGGGTGAGTCCAAAAGCAGTCAGGATACAAACTCATAATCCAGTCAGGGGTCTCTAAATACCTCTAAATGTGGTAAAGGTATTTTCTGACCGTTTTTCACAATGTACTCCTAAATGTGCACTTTTTAGGACCCTTTTTTCCGAAAAATCTCTTAAGATGTCCCATTTTTTATATCTTTGCTAAAAAGGGGGTTAGATTTTTTTTAAGGCGTACCTAAAACGCGTACTAAAAATGTTTTTTGTTGAACTTTTATATCATATAAAACAAAAAATATAATTATAAAGATATAATAAAGAATATACAGTCCTGACCCTTCAATTGTGCAATTTGCGTTTCCGAAAAACGTGCACAATTGGGCAGTCGTGCACAATTGGAGAGTCGGGCAAAATTTGTTAAAATTGTCATTATCAAGTTAACTACTAGTTTTTTAGGGCTTCCTTTATCGTTTAGAACTAAAAAATAACAAATTGGATCAACAAGTTTTGCCTGGCAAACCAAAAATACTTTTTGCCAGTCTCGTAAAATTTCTTAAAAAAGTGCACAATAAGGCAGTCGTGCACAATTGGAAGGTCGGGACTGTAATTATAAACAAAAAAAAATATTTGGATCTATAAAAATGGAACGTCTTAAGAGATTTTTCGGAAAAAGGGTCCTAAAAAGTGCACATCTAGAAGTACATTGGGAAAAAATATAAATTATATGGATACATTTGTATGGATTTTTCGAGGTAGTACGGCGAGCAATGTCTCTCTAGATATACATGTATCTCTAGATGTTCATATCTTTCTAGATATGCAATTTTTTCGAAAATGCACATCTAGGGACCCCTAACTGTATTATCTCTGTTGCGAACAGCAATTTTGATATACACAAGCCCGTTGGGCGACTGGAAAGGTGTATGACGAAAAATTTGCTCCAAAATGTCTCGATATTGAAATTTTTATGCACTAACAATCGGACAACCGCACTGGATTGACACTACGGTGCACCGTACTTGCCCGCTATTATATGCGTGAAATAGACACACTTTCCGTGCTAATGATTATGATTATTACACCCGAGGACCAAACGGCGAATCCGCTGTTCAAATACTGATTGAAAAAAACGAAAACGTGTTGTATAACGTTTACCGTCGTAAACATCATAAGTTTTATACGGTACTTTGCGTTTTTCTTCCCACACAACACTGGGTGTCATTGACAATCAGTTACAGCTATTATAATCCATTTTTTGTTTATATTGCAACATAATTTCTATGACTTTATTATAACAGGTATACTATTAAAGGTGTATGTTTTCGAAAATAGTATATTTTAAAATGTTAAATAACTGTCTTTACAACATAGTTTTAGAACATTTTTGGTCATAGTCCCGAAGTAAACGGCTTCATTCTAAATACATCACGTTTTTTTGAGAGCCCAAAACGGCCTTTGTTACAGCAATTACAGTCCTTACTCCTTTTTCGGACGTTTTCGGTTCTCGAAAATAGCGTCCAAAAAGGAGCATCGTCACAAAATGGATCATTTTTCTATTATAATGGCCCCATTTTGGCCGAAAAAGGAGAAATCGTCCGAAAAAATAGGGTCCGAAAATGAGTAAGGACTGTAGTCATTACAGTGTAGTGTATTTAACATTAAAAATGTTTATTTATTATTCTTTAAAATTTAAATTATTCAAATATTCTATATTAGATTTACAACCTTTAATACATATACACCACTTGACGTGTTATTTTTCAACCAATCTTACCAATATTCGGCCATTTTACCCGTTTTTTCACCAAAACGTATCGAGGTTTCTAATTATATTACTAAATGCCTTGACCAGTTATCTTACTAAAGTTTGGTTATCTTACCGCTTTTTTAGTGTTTATAAAGGTAAAATAACCCGTTAGGCGGTGTACTGCACGTAGTTATAAAGCGACAAAAATTATTTTACAGAATATACAAATGGATTTTCCCTGATTAATTTTCAGCAAGAAAAATTTTAGTACAGTTTTGGCGAAGGGCCACTATTTTATTACCCAAAATCAGAAAGTTGTGGCGTAACTCTAACCGGTTAAGATTTAATTCGCAAAGAGCTTAACTGGATGTTTGATCATGGTTTGTGGTTTTATCGGAACGGATTTCCGCGCCTGTTGAAATAATTTACTAGTAAAGACGTTTCAAAATCTCCCTATTTAATTTTTAACGCGCTTTTTCAGACAACGTTAATAGGTCAGAATTGTCACACGGTAGTAATTCCACGTAATTTCCAAAAATTCCGCATTTCGGGTAACAGTTGAAAATAGTTTCTTAGATTAATTGAATTTGTTGATTCCTATTTATGAAAGGATGCTTATAAGGTCAAACTTCTGATTCGGTATTTGTACTGGAAAGGTCACACCAGAATTTTTTTTTGATCTAATCATGTTTTTTTTGGTTAATGTTAACAAATTCGCCATTTTAATTACAGGGGGAGCGCCAAGTAAGGGTAGGTTTCGTGTTTTTCGAAACCTACCCTTACTTGGCGCCCCTACCCTTACTTGGTGTTAGCTCCCCCTGTATGTCAAAAATTATTTATTTTGATAAAAAATACACTTATTTTTTAGTTTTTTTTTGTCTAAAAAATGACTTTGAGGTCACATTCTGATTTTCTAGTGCATCTAATGTCAAATCATTATTTTTGCTTTGACCTTATAATCCCTTTTTTCTGAATTTTTTCTCTTGAAAATAATCACCTTGGTGGTTCTTGAAGCTCGCATGAAGCTTCACATTCTCTGATTTCTTTTAGTCGCATGTTTTTCTTACTGCGCAATTTAAATTTAGCATGCATCAAATAAAAAAAAAGTTCGATGGAAATATTTTTTTTATCTTGTCGAAAATTGACTCGCCAAGTTGATCATAATTTCGGTGGGCGAAGGTGAAAGCGAAATATGAAAGAGCGAAATACAACAATAAACAATTTTATGACCAGACGTTGATCGATCGGTGGTTCCGAGCGCAAAATCACCATACACTTTGCCCAATTATGAAAAAGTTGACTTTTTTTTTTGATTTATTGTCCGTTTGTTTAATCTTTTTTTGGAATTTTTTCGTAATTTTTAATCAGAGGTTTCGGCCGTGACCCGACGAATTACGTAAAGCGGATTTTTTAGTGGTTCCACGAGTAGGGTCTTCGTTTTTTGTGCTTGGACTATGGAAACCGTGCTTTTATATGTTTTTTTCAGAATAAAACTTTTTTTGGAGATAAAATTTATCGAAGAAAATGTTCTACGGAAACACCGATTTCGCGTTTTTTGGCTAATAAGGATTTTCGCCAAAAAGGTTTTTTGAATAAACGTGAAATTCTAGAGTTATGTGCTGCGTGTTCCCAAAAATCAATTTGAGATACTTCTTAATTTCAGTAATAATCCCAAACGTCGGTCCTAATCAGACGATTTGCCCAACCGGTATGAAAAAGTTGACTGGTTATTATTTATTATCCGTTTTTTTTTCTGGAATTGTTCGAACGTACTTTAGTACGAAGTTTGTCCGCCGGGCTTCGGACGAGCGTCTCAGTTTGTTTTGAGCTTTGCTAAATCTTCTTCTTATTTGGATTTTTGTTTTAAATGAAAAAAACTGACTTTTGCATGATATGCCGAATTTCGAACAAAAAGGTCGGGTTTTTTATCAAACCTTTTTGTTTTTCAGATCTTCCAAATTATGTACTTCTACGGTCTGTTTCAAGAATGACTCAGCCAGGGCAAAATTACGCGCAATTTTATATTGTTTCAGCATAAAAAGTGCGTATTCAAATTTGCTTTGACTGATTTATTCTTGGACCACACAGTATATTACTTTTGAAGTAATTTTTCATACGTATAGAATCTTATAAATTGAAAACCTTAAGTGATACACTTTTTGGGTGGTTATAAGGTCAGCCATTTGCACCGTTATAAGGCCAAGTCAGTTTTTTGTACTAAGGTTAAGTCCGTTCTTTTGAGAAGCATACTTTTTGTCGAAAAATCTTTAAAATTAGCTCTTTGTAAGCTTTTTCATATGGCTATAAGGTCAGGTCAGTTTTTTCAAAGTGTTTTAAAGTAAAGTCAGTTTTTTAGATCTTGACCTTATAACCGATCCCGCTGTACTTATTTGACAAAAAGTAGTAGTACTACCTTTGCATATTTATCTCTCGGGCCTTTCGGACGCGTTCCTCGATGCGTTTTTCGATGTTTATGGATGCCGATCGTTCATAGTTATAGTTACTTTTACCAATTTCCAATTGAGCTTTCCAGGCGTCATGAATCTTCTCTTTCTCGGATCTGTTCGTATTTTTACTTTTTTGTAAAAATAACGCTGGAAGATGAGCGACCGACATCTCTATTTATATGTCTCTCTTTATCTATATTATTAAATATATAGATATTCCTCTTTGGTTTTCAATTAAAAATTTCGATTTGACATAAAAATGTTAACTAATCGTAGATGAGCGACCATATAAGGATATCACGCTCATTTATCTCACACTGAGCAACTGTAGGGTTCGATTGGGATATTAAAGCTTTTATATTTCCCCCTTTTTCTAAAAAGCAATTAGAGGCAAAAGGGTGTTGTAAAAAATCGTGTTTAAAAAACGAAAAATTTGGTACCGTTACGTCGTCTGCTAAGTATATATGACGTTTGATGGAATTCACAATCAGCTTAGGGCATGATTAGGGTATTTATTTTGGCCAAAGGTCTGTCGCTGGCATCGCCACACATGCACAAATCAGAAAAAATATTCAGTATATCATGTATGATATATGATTAAATTAAGATTTTCGATAATTAACTTCTACGTGGGTGATAAACTCGAGTGCACCGTCAGCAAGTTTCGCGATTTTAAAGTAATGCAGCAGTTTCTGAAACTCGTTTAACCCCACAGGTGCCGTTGAATACGGCTCTATAAATAAATATTTATACAGTCTACTACCAAAATGGCCAACGCTCCAAATTTCCCCAACGCCCAACGCAAGCGTTAGCCAACGCTCGGATTTTTCCTAACGCTCCCAACATATTGGGAATAAAATTTAACCAACGCGCAACGTTCCCAACGCGTTGATTGTTCGTTGGCCAACGCACCCCAACGCCCTTTAATTCCAACACTAATGCTCAACGGATAAGTGGAAAACTATTTTAAACAAGAAAGGGAACATTTCGAAGGGGCGTCTTGCTTTTACACAGCATACATACAGTATAAAATTGCGTTAGGCGTTAGAAAACAATTTGAGGGTGGGCCAACGCTTTAATTTTTCTCAACGCTCCCAACACGTTGGGAAGAAAATTTCCTCAACCCACCTCAACGCCCAACGCACTGGTCGTAACGCTTAGGCCAGTCGTTACGTTTAATGCTGTAACGATTTTTTAATCGTAACTATTTGGGTAGTCTTAACGCTTTTTGTTATTCGCAATAAAGTATTGCAAATCCAACTCCGAACTGTGTATAATAATTTAGGAATATTAGACCCATAAATAAAAATTGAATGTTTCGAAAAATTGTACTGGGGAAACTACTAGACAAACTATCAATTTGGTAGGCCACCAACTGGGTAATATTTGTGTCACAACCTTCAATAATATTATCATTGTTGACTGATTAAATGATAGGTTTCCGTCGCAATATAATTCCAGTCGCCGTTTATCCGGTCAGGCACTAGGCTTTTAACGTAATTTTGATGTTCCGACTATTTCTTGCGGTAAAATAAAAACGGACTTCTCGGGGCTATTATATCACCAACTTAAATACAAGTCTCGTTTAGCGGGGCTACTTTGTCATCAAATTTGGTAAACCGTGACATTTTGGGACTACTTTCTCACTTATCGTTTTAGGCTATTTGGTAAGCACATTTTGAAATTAGTAATGAAAAATAAGTTAATAAATAGTTATTTGCATTCAAAAAAAAGTTATTTGAATTAATAAATAGTTATTTAACTGAGTTAGATTCATACTGGGGTATCAAAATTTTGTTTTCTAGCAAAAAGTTCCTTACCCTAAAAAACAGTACATGGGTCTAGTTATAAAAAACTGACTTGACTTTAATGCACTTAAAAACTGATTTGACCTTATAACCATATGGAATAAATTGGAGTTACCCAATAAAAAGTCTAAAAAGACATGATTTCTATAGAAAAAACTGACTTGATCTTAGTGCAAATAAACTGACTTGACCTTCTAACGGTCACAACTTGAGACCTTATAACCAGACCGCACTGTATTTTTTTTTATTCGTGGAACTTTTTTACCAGAAAAAAAGGTAGACAGCCTTGTGTGCATCCAAATTAGTTCAACTACATTTTATTAACTTATTTTTAAATCGTAATTGGAAAATTTGTTTGCCATTAATGACAACTATGATGATTAATGATTTCCCCAAAGTTAATTCGTTTAACCAATTTTAAATTAATTTGTGAACGCTATATGGTCAATTTAATTTCCTCGGTTTCGAGAGCTTTTCGTGAACATAATTAAACAACCAGACTGTAGTCTGGGATAACTAACTCGTACACGCATAGCTACGTTAGGTTTCATTTGCATTTTTGATGTATCTAAAAAATAATTTTAAAATTTATCTCCAAAAATTGACGTTTGTAAAGTCGATTAAAAATGACAAAATTATCGACAATTGTAAAAATGGTGCTATCCATTATTTGTCAGTTTTTTGAGAACTCATTAAAAATCCAATCCTGGAATTTTCGCTCTTATCCGCTGAATTTTGCGCATTCTTAGAACTTTTGGCATTTCTGATGAAAGTGTGCATCCTTCTCAATACTATGTCTCTAAATAAAATTATATTTGCAAAAAAACAAAAAAAAAAAAAATTGGTAAATGGAAACAACTTTTTTATTTAAAAAAAATACAGGGTGTCCAAACAGTAACTTACTTACTTAATTGTTGTACTACGAGCTGGTTTAATATACACGCGGTTCTGTTTCTCTCTTTAACACATGTTTTGCGATATATCATATTTGAATTTTTTTATTCAATTAATATATGTTTTTCAAAATAAACTGACCGGTTGTTTGGGCGAAATCTGCGGCCTAACTTTTTGGCTGGTTATAATAAAGTCCGTTGGCGTTTACCTTACAACAACATTTTGTATTTTTTTTCATGGTTTCTGAATTTTCAACGGTATTTTTGTTAGATACCTTTTTGGGAGTTTTCGACTACACGTCCATTTTAATCAGAATTTAAAAATCAACATATTTATGTTCAATACTGTAATAATATTCCCATTTCGACTATATTATCTGGTTTGGCCTGATAAGGAATGGTTTTGATTGAATCATAAATTCTTGACTAAATTTGGTTCATTTGGGCAAATGGACAATTTATATAAATTATAGATTTGTTTTATATGATATATTTAATATATTTATGTAATATATCGGTCAAAACGCTAATAATGACACGCTTGACTTTTTTTCAAGTTTTTTATATAATTTATTCTCCGAATTCTGACATAGACGGTTAAGTTTAGGTGTATTTGAGTATTTCATAGTCTTAACCTTGCACCGCGGAGTAGCCCTGAATTGTTATCCACTTGTTTTTTTTGAAGTCACGGTTTATCACCGTACACGTTGAAAATTACGTCATGTAACAATTTCAATGTCAAAATGCAATGGGAGTTATGTTACAGAAAAAAGCCTGTAAAAATGTGATTATATGAAATTTCGCAAAAAAAAATATACATTACCAAAAATAACTTAAGGAGGCATTTATGCACTTTTTGCTATTTTAATTAGCGATTTGTAACTTATGTAACATATAATTTTGTACTGTATCATACGGGTTATTAAAATATTTCTTGACCATATGTTAATTAAACAGGGTGCTCCGTTAACGGTCACTCCTTTAACGGGTTTATTTGACGTTAACGCACAGGTTTTCAAAACCTTGTGTTGCCCGTTAACGACATACCCTGTGTATATTACCCTTCGTTTTCAGACGTCACCGAATTTTTATTTTTTTTTCTATTACGAAATATTCAGTTAATTCAGGTGCAGAAAAGCTTTTAATTTACTATTTATACCAAAACGAAAAAAAAATACATCGCCCCTTTGACTTTGAGATTTTCGCCCGATTTGAAGTACCTCTAATGTATCTAGTTTGATAGTTTCTAAAAGTAGTTTCACGCTAGTTTCTAAAATCGACCCTATTTATACGCGTTCAATGCGTTGCCTTAATTGTTTACAACTAAATACTGCTTCTAGCGTACACTTTAAAACTTACCCTCTCACTTCATCGAACATATATCATTTTTTTTATCTAGCTGTTAGGAATGTTTCACTTAGAAGCGATGGATTAACGNCGTTTTTATATGGGAGAAAAATATTTTTTTATAAAATTGTTTTTACGTTTGGGTCCGTGAAGGACGAGGGTTAAGGTTGAAAATCACCCCAGTAAGAGAAGAAGAACAGGGCTTCAAAATAAAATAATAATCAAAAAATCCGTTCATTTTTTGGCGCGCTTTGGGTAGCTAGCTACCCCAGATGCGCATGACTGTTATAGTAAACTCGATGCGCACGACTGTTAAACAAGCCAAGGGCCAATTTCCGATATTTTTTGTATGAATAATTATTCAAATAGGAGTGCAGAAATATGACATATGACATAGACGTATGAGACGTTCTAGCAAATTTCCGCTCTTGCCGTTATTGGGTGAAAATTTTCGATCAAAATTTTCCAGACATTCCGCCTACGTCGTTATCGGGTCAAAATTTGTCCTCCAAATGTTGAACCGATAACGGCGTAGGGGGTGTAATAAAGATTTTTTGTGTATGAATATCGGGTTTTAATCAGATAACTTTTTCAGACTGAATGGTCTGAGTTTACAAAATACTGTTTCGAAACTCTCCAAATCGTCGAAAAACTACAAGCAAACTGAAATTTTAACTCCTAGCTCCCCAAAAGGCCGATAAACTAGCATATTTAGACATTTTCCGTGAAAATAGTTGTAGTCGTTAACTAATATGACAAATTATAATGACATCGGTTTACCTTCATAAAAGTTCAATGTCACAAAATTATCATCAAGAAAGCCCATATGAAAATGTGTAGTATTTGAAATATTTCTTTCAAAAATGAGATCAATATCACACTTTTCAAGTGATGGATGGCTCAATTATCGTTTTTAGTCAAGTTCAAGTCGACGTAGGCCATTCGTACCAATAATTTTCTTGTACACTTTGTCAAAAACACGATTAACCCGTCTTTAAGAAAATATTTCAGAAATCGCGACCAAGCTTCCAAATCATGCAATGAAATACACCACCTAACCATTTGACTTAACACATTTTTTTCCGAAAAAAGGTGTTAATTCAAATGCAAATTGTTAATTCAAATGCAAACTGTTAAGCCACATGGGTAGTGCGTAGGTTAAAACCCTGGAAAACTTGAAACTATAAAAAATGATATAAAACAATATAATGAACGAAAAAATCCAAAAAATTGTTATACACCGCCTGAGGGTTTGTCAGGACACTTTCTCCTTCCAAAACCGGCCTGATTAACCCTCAGGTGGCGTGGTAAACCTCAAGGGCGTACGCGGAAATGCTGGAAAAAAAAAGACAAAAAAGGACAAAAAAGTGTTAATTCAACTGCAAACTGTTAATTCAACTGCAAACTGTTAAGTCAAATGCAAACTGTTAAGCCAAATGGTATTAAATCAAATGGTTAGGTGGTGTATACATTTAAAATTTCAAATTTTAAAAGCATTTTGAGCTAATTTAGGCAATAATTGCATCATGCAAAAGGACAAAACGAAAAAAATGTCAAGAAATTATCCCCGAATGCAACAAGTGCTTATGAGAACAACCCTTGAGAGTTAAGCAATTTAAAAAACAGTCCAATTTTAAAAATTAAAGAGCAGCTTATATTGATTATTATTTTGGTGATGAAAAATTCAAAATTTCATCGCTGGTCAAAAATGTCCTGATTAAATAATCATATCGTCTAGTCGCATCATCCAAGCCTTTTTATATAATTCCCAATAAGGGTATTATTATATTTAATATTGTCTTTAATGGTTTCCTTATTTGGCCAAATTAATCATTAATATTATATTAAACGAGGTTGTAATATAAACGACTGTGTGATATAATCGACACTTCAATGAGGCTCTGTTATACAATGAGGATTCTTCTGGTAATTCTTGGGACTTTGAGCTTCGTATCGGGCTACACAAGAGCGGTAAGTTACCCCAATTTTACCCGTAGTTTTTTCTGCTCGGCGTTTTACACGATTTTGATTTTATAGTTGGCGATATTTCGAGTGTAGACGTGCGGAAATAATCTTTGGTTATCTAGAAAATACGAAATAAAAAACGACGGGAATTCATGTAAAACCCTGAGTAGCTTTATTTTTTATGCACAAAATCGTGTCTTTCTAGAGTTTTCAACCGAACAGGGCCCTAACAAGGAACTGCGTAGAATCACTCCTGGATTTCAATTTAATCATACATTTTTCATACATTTACATTATGCTACATAAACTAATTCAAACCGTACTTAAAGCTAAGACGCAACAAATTGTGCAAGTGGTTAACCACTTGGTTGAAAATTGGAATAGTTTGAAAATAATCAAATTTGGCATCATCATAATTTCCTTGGCCTTCATAAGAATGGCCATAAGAATGGTCCTAACATAATCAATCGTACCGTATGAGGTACAATGGGTATCACTCGGGTGGTGTGCGGTCTCCACTGGTACCAATTATCGGGTGGTACCATTTTCCAGTCGAGTTTGGCACCAGTCGATAAAATTTTTCAAAAATAGTGACCAAACGACAGTTTGTACCAGACGACAGTTTGTACCAGACGACAGTTTGTACCAGACGACAGTTTGTACCAGACGACAGTTTGTACCAGAAAACAGTTTGTACCAAAAACGCGGTTACAGCAGATGACTTTTGCCAGAAAAGGTGGTTTCACCAGATGACAGTTTGTACCAGAAAAGTACGACCGCACGGCCGCTTGCACGTCAGAGCGCAAATTTCACCGGGTTCACGACTTGTACTAAAACCATCTGATGTACGGTCTCCACTGGTACCAATTATCGGCGGTGTCGAGTGGTACCATTTTCCAGTCGAGTTTGGTACCACTCGATAAAGTGTACCAGTGGAGACCGCAAAACACACGAGTGATACCCGGTACCATAACGTCTCGTTTATCTAGTTTTTAAGCTTATTAGAATACAAAATTTGCGAAGGCGAGAAGTACGTTAATTTTATTCACCTAGACTTCGCAAAAATGGCCCTGGCAGAAAAATCCATTTTATCTAACATACAATCTGAGACAATCTGACTACCGCAAACGAGCCAATGAGGGAGCACAAAGTGAGGATCAATATAATTCTGAGTCGAAATGGCGAAATTTTTTATTAGTTGACCTACCGAAATACTTTCGGGACATGTTTAAATCGGCCCGATCGAAAAAAAGTAATTCTCTGATAAACACATACCATTCTTTTTGGGGTTCCTTTTAGGTTACGAAATTATTTCTGTCAATATATCGGTGGAAACAATATGAACTATCCAGTCCTTACTCCTTTTTGGGACGTTTTCGGTTCTGGGAAAAAGAGCATCGTCACAAAAAGGATCATTTTTCTATTAGAATGGCCGCATTTTGGCCGAAAAAGCGTCCCAACAAGAAGCAATTGTCCCAAGAAGGAGCGTCCAAAAAAGGAGTAAGGACTGTACAGTCCTTAACCATTTATCGGACGTTTTCGGTTGTCGAAAATAGCGTCCGATAAATAAGCATCGTCACAAAAGAGGTCATTTTTTATTAGAATCACCCCTTTTTGGCCGAAAAAGCGTCCGATAAATGGTTAAGGACTGTATATCATTCTTGTGTCTAAAAAATGCACGACTAACTGTCCGCTTATCTATTCCGCCAAAGCTATAAAATAGGTGCCCAATCAATTCTATTGGGTGAATAAATATTGTATGCCGCAAATAGAACGCGTGCAAGAAAAAAAAGCGCGCAGTTACATGCGCCTCTTTTTTTTACAGACAAAGAAAAAATGCGCAAAAAACGGACAACTCATAGAACTTATGAGTAATAGCCCCCATATCAATGATTCGAATGGACCTTATTTTTTAAATGTCTCCAACAGCTGTAACTTACAGCCTGTAAGTCAGATATTAAATTTTGACCTTCTTTTGAGACTTACGATATTTACCGGTTATTGAAGCAGGAACGACTATCGATAATCGTAACCAACCTTTGTTCCGGAACTTGCAGTAAAATCTAACGTCCGTGAAATTTATATATGCAATTATATATGTACACCCCCTAACCAGTTATCTTGAAAAAATTGGGTTATCTTAACACTTTTTGGACAAAAACGTATCGAATTTCCAATTTCCTTACCAATTGTCCTACTAAATTATTTTAACAAAATTCAATTATCGTAACACTCATTCAGCAAAACAGTTGTTAAGATATCTGGTTAGGTGGTGTATCTCCATTTCAAAAATTCTGTACAAATTTGATTTATTATTCGGTTTACTGTGTGGTGAAGTGAAAATGTGACTCTAGGGGGGTTCCTTATGCCTTAAATTGGCGTAAAAACAAGTCGTGAGTATATTTGCTCACACTTCCGCCTGGGAGTTAGGGTTGTAGCAAGTTTTTTCGACCATGATCTTAAACCGGTACGTTAGTGCACTGTTTTAAATAGTACATGTGGATTGTAAATAAAATGCTGCAACTTTTGCAATTGATTAATGTTACTTTACAATTATGGTGTCACCGTGTCGGGGCTTTTCGTCAATATAACTTTTCGTCCAAAAAATTTTTCGTCCAAAACAGCGTATTGGGATTATCGACGGCCGAACACACAAAAAGGCAACGTCAGTATTTGAAAAAACGTTTGTTCGCAAGAGCGCGATCCGTATTGGAAATAAGGACTGTAATATGTTTCATTTTATATAATGTACTACAGTCCTTAATTCCATAACGGCCATTTTCGGTTCTCGAAAAAAGCGGCCGCTATGGGGTAAACGACCGTTTTTTGAGGAAAAAAGCGGCCATTATGGGATAAACGGCCGTTATGGGATAAACGGCCGTTATGGAAGCGCCCGTTATGGAATCAAGGACTGTATAATAAACAGAAATATTAATTGTAACACAAAAAAGACGTCTATTCACCAAAATCTTGCATTAAGTTTTATGGGGACGTCCTATCGAATATAAATCACGTGCATAATCATTTCTTCTTACCATTTACAACCTACTCGGAAACAAACCAATCAAAACAGGGCACGATGATACCGCGTACTTTAATGAATTGTCATAAAGTGTCCATTTTTTGACTGTTTTGGGGATATTTTTTCACAAAAAGCGTCCGTATTGAGAGGAATGACAGTATAATAAAATATAGTTGCATCGCCCATATCTGGACAACATAAATTCAAAACAGACAAACAAGGAATTGTTGGACAGCTCAATTTATTCACGTAAATATAGTTCGTAATGAATGTTCGAATATTTTCTATTGTGACAATTTACTGTCTGATAATGTACTGTAGTAGGAATTTTGGAACATTACAAATAAGGCAGAAATTAGAAATAATAAGGCTAAAACATATAATATGTTACATCTCTTAGCCAATAATCCACATTAATTTAGAGAATAATAATAATACAAAACTAAGATAAAATTCCAGATAATTTTTATGAAAAAGACCTGAGACTCACAATTCATACTCTCATTTGGCAATTCAAACTCGGTGTGGTAGGTAGGTTGTTTGAGCCAATCAGCGCCCTAGAATTCAAGTCGGGGAGCTGTATGAGAATGTTAGCGGTATATTTTTTTTGTTGGACAAACTCAGGTCTTTTAAAAATAAAACTTTAGAGAAGGGTTGAATGAAATTATTAAGAAATTCTAGAAAACGATGTCGCTTTGCTAAGCTATAGATCAGCCCAGGAAAACGGCGCTAAAAGCGTGGGTGTAACGAGTAAGATTAGAAATTGGCCCCGCGAAGCGGGACTGCAAAAACACGCGTAAACAGCAAAACAACCCCGCAAAAGGGCGTGTGTAATCACTTAAACTCTAAGTAAGTCAAAAATCGTTCTTGGTTTACCTTAGGTTTACTCTAGGGTTTTAATTTTGAATTTTAACCTAAAATGACCTTGTTTTAGGTTGATAATATACCCAATTAGCTTATCTTGACTTGACTTTAATAAGCTTAAGTAATAAACAAGTATAGGGGGTAGTTCAATTCCGGGACGCTCAAAGTCCCTTTTAGTCCAAAGATTAGACTCTATTATCATTTTCTGACTAAAAACCGTCCGGGAAATGAAATTTATGTCCGGAATTGGACTTGAAAAGTGTCCCAAAATTGGACTAGCCCCTGTATAGCTATAATTACCCAGCGCCCTGATGCGAAGACGTTACTCAAAGTAATTTTTGATAAAAAAAAACCCAGGTGATTGTCTTGTGGAAAGAAGCACTCAGTTAATTTGTAGTCAGTAGAACATTATTTCTCATTTTGTTCGATTTTTTTTTTTTAACAAATGAACATTGCGAACGATTATTTGAACTTTAAATATTAAATATGGCATTGTCTTCACGTTTTTGGTCGTTTAGAGTAACCGATCAACAGTTACAGAATAGCATGTCTTGTTTGGTGAGCAAGCAGTGTAGTGTGGCTCGCGTTTTTTAGCAAGCGCGAAATGAAAATGGGCTTTTGGCTTATATATTCTGTTTAGGCACCACAAATTTCCTTACTCCCAAAAAGGACGTTTTTATCACAATTGACCCCAAGAGGGACGCTATTTTTGTCAATCAAAATGCCCCTATTGAGAGTAAGTACTGTAAATGACGAACTTGAGTCAAAAAAAAAACTACACCGTATGGTTTACAATGTGGAGCAAAGTCGCAAAAGTTAAATAATTTATTGAAGCAAGAAAAAAAATGATATACTATTTGGGATCACCCTCTGTATGATTAAAGGAATAGGGTGCTGTCCTTACTCATTTATCGGACGATTGCTCCTTTTTCGGACAATTTTTTGACCAAAATGGGGCCATTCTAATAGAAAAATGGACTTTTTGTGACGATGCTCTTTTTTCGGACGCTATTTTCGAGAACCGAAAACGTCCGATTAATGAGTAAGGACTGTACCTGTTTGGTGAAAAAGTGGTCTTATTCAAACACCATGTATATCAATCGTGTTAACGAATCGGCTCTAAAAAGTTGGTGCTAAACAAATAACATCCGTATTTCAACGTCTTAAGGATGGGCCTGACCCTACTGTCTGAAAATACACACTTCGCAGCATTTTGAGTTTCTTCGGTATTTTATTTTTTTCTAAGAGCCGGATTAAGTCATCCTGTACTCAACCATCATATGGCGTTTTACTCATCGAACGACCTCTTGTGGCAGATGCTGATCTCATTAATATAAAACAAAATTAAAAAAAAACGATTCAAATAACCATTCGCATGATCAAAAGTGATGAAAAAATCATGACAAAGTTTGATGTAAAAATTCGCGCCGAACTGTTTGCGATCAGTTTTCGATGTTTGGGATCTTGAATTAGGTTTGCTTCGCGATTAATCGGACTTTTCGTCTTTTTCGAAATAGTCGTTGTCGATTTTGTTGTCATTTTGGTTGTTGTTGTTGTTGATATGGTAGTTGTCGTCGTTGTTGTGGATTCGCTAGGAATCGGTGCAACCGGTTTTGCCGTTTTATCTTCACCGGATGGTTTTTTGAGGTGGTGCTTTCGACGGGAAGTCTCACGCTCGCCACGCTCTTGAACGCTCATTTTGATTTTATGATGATCAGAGCATCCATAAGCATTACTCGCTCGAGCTATAATAAATTTTCGGTTAGTTTAAATTTATTTTGGGACGGCTTTTACAGTCATCAATCCCGTAAGGGTAACCGGTCCCTAAAGTGACGCGCTTTGAATTATTTTCAATCAATCTTCTTATTTAAATTCGATTTTATGACGTTTTTTAGACTATTCGCGTCAATTTAGACTTTACGCGAAAGGATCCTAGTGTGGTCTTGTCAGGGGAACTTGTCAGGGTGAACTGCGGTGTGTGCGTCATGAGCTCATATTACGAGGGAGAGGAAAAAAGAGGAGAAAAATTACCTGACAAGTGCTTTATTGCGTCTCGGTATTGCGTGACTCGTATGAGTGGATGTGATATCATACTATTATATGAGCAATCGGATTAAAACCTCAATAAAGATTGGTCGCAGAATAAAACTAACTAAATAATTATTTCACTGAGCCGTTGTGCCCTTGATAATTTGAGGCCGTAATCTTACTATGAGAAAATTGTGCGTAAAAATTGTGGATGAGATATTCCTAAAACTACTTTCGCAAAATTTCGTGATGTTCAAGAGATTTTTTTGGATTTGGGATTTTTTGAGTTTAGAGT
>SCLG01000059.1:448336-463050 GCA_004367875.1 Oikopleura albicans
TTGTAAGAAAACGTCCTATTGAGTGCGTCCCTATTGAGAGTAAGGACTGTATCGTGTTTAAATTTAATTTGTTTTCCATTATCTTGTCATATTGTGCCGAAACTTTTGACAATTTTTTAATACAGTAAAAATTCGGTGAGTTTGTAACGTCCATCTGGCGTCGGAAAAAACTTGAGAAAAATATTTTGAAAATTGTGATCTTTTTTTTTGATTTGAACAACTGTTTCCACAACCACATTTATGAAACTGTCATTATTTTGGTGGCATTCGGCAAATATAGAGAGCCTTCATTCAAAGATAAAAAGTTTTAAAGCCGTCTGATCAATAAACTTACTGAGAAAAAAGTAATCCGTATTTGATTTGAACTTGAAGCCGTCTCTTGAAGGTGAAAAGCTTTGAATTTTCAAGGTCATCCGTCCGTTTCGAAGTTTGCTGCATTCCCAAATTTTCAGTCCTTCTTCCGCTTCTAAATTAACCATGAAATTTGTATCCATTTTTCTTAACGCTCAACAGTAAAAACAAAAATTATACGTTAAATATGATGCCCTTTTATTATTCCTTAGGTTTAACCCGTGAAAACCGACAAGAAAATCTCGGGTCAATCTCGGGTAAAAAAATTGTCCGTTCTGGTATCTATAGTAGCCTTGTCGAGATTTTATAAGTACACATACAGGGCCAATTTCGGGCGTTTTTTAACGCGGTTTCCAATTATTTCATCATACGTCCTGACCAGTTATCCTACCAAAGTTGGGGTATCTTACTGCTTTTTAGAGGTAATAACGTAGGTAAAAGTTGAAAATTAAGCATAAAAATTATCCATAATGTCGAAATAATAATGTTCTGCGATTGGCTGCTTCGCCCACGCTCACAAGATCACATTACATTACGTAACATTACATTACGTAATATTAAATTACGTAACATGTGTCACTGAAATTTTACCTGATATAACCCAGAATTTCAATTTTTAACTACGTGATAACCCATAATTATAATCTCGAAAGTGACAAGCAATGATCTCAGGGTAAAGACTTAAACTTACCTTGGTCAAGTCGACAGGTTTGATATTGATCCAGACTAACTCTATAAACCGAGAGGACCTCTTCTTCGTCTAAATCGGGACAAATTAGTTCCACATAGTCGCCAAGCTTCACTTCCAGCAATTGTTCGAAATTTCTAGAATGAAAAAAATTAGAAAATTTACATTTTTTTTTTTTATTTGTCAAAACATGGTTGATCGGGTGGGATCGGTTTGACTCTCATCGGTTCCGAAATTCGGCATAGTGTGCTGCATAATTCTGTAATATACAAAACACCCTGCAAAAAAAAAACTTGCTTTATCATACGACAAAGCTAACCATACAAAAACCTCTGCAAATGAAATTAACCGTTATGTAACTTTTCGGACGTGAATGTAACATATTTATGCATAGTCTAACTTCACATGAAAAATGACTTTTTTTGCCAAAACTGGGCAAATTTGGCATTTTTGTAAATTTTCAGGGTGAAAAATGCAGAAGGTCTCAATTTAACCTTTGAACACATATTTCTCACAGTTCCTTAGACACATAATGTGGACGATTGTCCACACTTTGCATTAGCCACGTTTGTTACTCTGGAGATCCATCTGCTTTATTTTATGTATTTGAGGGTTAAGGCGTATGTTTTTTCCTACACAAAAAATTCGAAAAATTTTTTACACATACTAAAAATGCACGTGTCCGATTTTGGATATTGTTTTTCGTATTCCTAAACGAATATTTTGTGATTTTTCACGTTTTTTAGGATTTTCACGATTATTCTTAAATGTCGGTTACCCCATAGTAGCCCTAGTATTTTTTTGTATTCGTGTTTCGAATTCATGTGCTCGTAGACTTCATCGGGTGAAGAGGCCAAAAGAAGCCACGTTGCACTATTAAATATACACAAAAATAATAAACTGTTTATAAAAGCGTTCACAGGTTAATTTAGCGTAATTAAAGATATTAACGTTTCGATTTATGTTTCACATGACACAAATTCTATCGATGGTTTTTTTCCCGAAAATTAAAATTTTCTGGCCAATAAGACATAATTTCGATTCGTAAACAAAGGATGCCCGTTTGTTTGATCCTTAATTATAAGTATAAACATGATAACTATGACCCGTCTGTCATAACAATTTATCCAGCGATTAAAAACTAAATACTCATACTTTACTAATTTAACTCTCGTGATACTGTATATAACACCTTGTTGGGAGCAGCTGAGTAATTTGACACATTTTTTTTGCATAATATTTAACTCCCAAGAACCCGAAGTGGCATCTAATCTGTATGGGTCTATTAATCCGGATTTGAACTAAACGCCTGTGTGATGTTTAAAAAATTATCTGTTCCGTTTTATGTTTTATATTTTTTTCTCATAAAATTTAACTAGGCCCGTGTTTCAGCGATTTTCGATTAAGCCCGCTTTACTACCATTTTCGGTCCATTTAGGGCGTTTAGTCCAATTTTGGACTAATGGACCCCTGGGAGTTAATTAATAACAGCATATATGCACGTAACGTGCAGCACGTTTCTAATTTTTTTTCCAATCTCTGGAAAACTACAAAAGAAGTCGACTTGCACAGTGGCGTACTAGTTAATGGAAATTAACTCCCAGGGGGAAGTGCGTGTATATACACACGCAACTTGTTTTTTCGTCGATTTAAGGCATATGGAGGCCCCGTAGGGCAAAAAGGGTATTGCTGACCACCGCTCAACTTTTCGAGAAAATTCGATTGGCGGTGTCTTTTTTGCGTAGGTTGGAGATTTAAAACAGCTCTCTAGGGGGCCCTGGTGGCCCAACTTAATTTCTGAATAGTCAAATCGACGTAGTTTCACAAGCTCTACAACTTGGCTTTACCAGTTGTTTCGAATTATTTCGAATTATTGTGAATTTTTTAAGTGCGTGTTTATTTACACACATTTTCCCCCTACGAGTTCCAAAAAACTCCTTCCCCCTGAGAGTTAATACCGTTTTTTTAAATCAAAAACAGAAAAGGGGGGCTGGGACATGTTATGAAAATTCGAAATTATCCGTCTTAAGAAATCGACAGAAGCTCATTTTCTTATCATAATCCCTTGTTTGCTAAATATGACCATAATCTATCTAAGGCTTATATTCTGAAAAAAAAACCAGACAATATAGAAATAAACAGTCGGCACGATACCAGAGTTATCGCACGGCCTAGAACCCCGGCCGAGTCGCAGTGATAAAAATACAACAAACAGGGAGCTAGAAAAAAAAAATTATCGTCTGACCGGCTTAGTCCTTATGTTAATCCAGTATCATTTTCCGTCAAAAGTCGGGGATAATATTTTGCTTCAAAAGATGTCATATGGTTAACTCCTGGGGGTCACCGTGTGACGATCGTAACACAACGGCCTATTTGCCCTCATATCTAGTCAAAACGGCCTCAAATCCAAAATCGCTGAGAGTCGGGTCAAGCCAAATAGCATGGAGAAAATTCGGAGAAGAATTTTTTTTCACAAATTTCTTCAAAATCTTCTTGAGATGCCTTTGGAGTTTTTTAATAATAATTATATTTTACTATCATTACACAGTGTCCCTTACGGGTTATATGAAGACCTGTGACCCACTGGAGTTAAGTCCATTTTTGTCACTTGTTAAAAACGATCACATTTTTTTTAATTTTGACCCAAAAACTCTGACAGCAGAAATGGGCGCTCGGGCCGGACCCGAATTTGGCCGCATGAAAATTTATCCACCTAGAACCCTTTAGGAGTTAACCATCGCGCGTTCATATTAAATAAACGATTAAATAAATTTCGACTATTTTTGTTTCGAGGTAGTTTCAAGAGGAATTAAAGGAAACGCAAAATTTGCAACAAAACGTCTTATGCGGTTGGTCAATTTTAAAAATGTGGCGCTGGATAAATTAAGCCCATTCAAAAATTAATTAATCCAGTTTAGAACTTCGGGATAAAGTTCAACGTTAATATCTTGTGAATTGATACCGGAATTGTACAGAATTTTTTTGGGCTATTTGATTTGGTGAACATATATTTCTAGGACTAAACCGTTAACTAAACGTTTGTGTTAATGTCAAGATAATAAGAAAAGGGGTCATATCGGGTCTAATTGAGTTTCTCGGACTGCTAAAAAATACCGGAGTTTCTTGGAAAACTCAAAGATACCCGACTTTCTCGAAAAACTCAAAGATACCCGAGATTCTCGAAAAACTCAAATATACCCGAGTTTCCCGAGAAACTTAAATACACCCGAGTTTCTCGAAAAAATCAAATATACTGTAGTTTCTCGAAAAACTCAAATATACTCGAGTTTTCCGAGAAACTCAAATATACCCGAAAATGCCGTTTTAACACTAAATTTAAGTTATTTAAGTTTTATCGCGGGAAAAACATCCATAATGGGGGGCTAAGACAGTATAGAAAACAACTTTTTAGCATATAGACAAACATAAACAGTTTAGCCAGCAAATAAGTGTCCAGTTAAGGCCAAAAAAAGTGTGCCATAACTTTCCGGTCCGTAATTGATGCTAAAAATGCCCAATCAAACTAACCGCAAAACAAGTTATTTCCGCAGCAAAAAAAAAACTGTAGTCATCACGACTTGAAAGTGAAACGGAATTCTTTCCTCTGACCAAGAAAAAAAAATGTGGGCGAAAAAGCGAAAGAGTGAAAGTATTCACATAACCATTTCCGTAGTTTTTTTTTTCAAATAGGGCCAAAGTAGCGGAGATCGAACTTCACACCTCTTTATATTCTAAAAGGTCTTCTCTTCCGCCCCCGTCTAAAGTGAAATATATCCCTAACTCGTTTGTCATCAATCTGACATTTTACGCTGTGTTAGACTGGTCACCACAAACTTACTGTATTAACTTTTTGCCGAGATTAACTTTCAGAAAATGCAGACGGGAATTTAAATACTCATCGAAACCACCTAACCATTTGAAAAACACGAAATGTTGTATTTTTTCAAATTTAAATGGCCAGTGCGTGGGTTGAAACCCTAGATAACTCTTAGGGTCGGAAAAGGGAGTGGGGTTCGCCCATTTGTGATCGCCAAAAAACCCGTTTATGAGTACTTTCGCGACCACATCATTTGGTCGCGAATTGTTGTTCAAAATATGGTTTCGCGACCAAATGGTCGCAAAATTGTGTTTTAGGTGAGGTTTCGCGACCGTTGTTTTAAGTGAAAAAAATGGTCGCAAAACCTTGTTTAAAACACCATTTCGCGACCATGTGGTCACTAAACCATATTTTGAACAACAATTCGCGACCAAATGGTGTGGTCGCGAAAGTACTCATAAATGGGTTTTTCGCGACCAAAAAAGGTCGCGAAAGTACCCTTTATCCGAAACAGGCGTTCTAATTGTTTTTAAAAATGACCAAAAAACATCAATTTCGAAGAGTCTAGAAAATAAACTTGAACAGGTTATACGCAAAATAAATGTTCACCAAGAGTTTTGGGGGTTAATGATGTTCGACCAAGGTCTGTAAAAATTCGAATGAAACTAGGTTTAAAACAAAGTAGGGACAGAATACCTTGGAAAGCCGCATCTCGAAATAATTGTTCGGGATTATCAAAAACTTTCCATAGAAATGGTAATTGCTAGACTTTCTGACTTTCTTCACTGACAAAACGTTACATCTTGTCAACCATGTGCCTTGAATAAATTACTGTGGTCTAACCGCAAAAACTTATTTGCCAAAAACAACTTAGAAATGAAAACTAACCAATAATTTACAATTTTTGTCTTCTTAAAAAGTCAGCGAAAATCTATAACATATGTGATTCCGTTTATGTGAACTTTTTGAACTCGGGTTTGACCTTCTAGTAATCAAATAGTTTTATATTATATTTAGTGTTAACATGACAAAAATGTATTATCTGAACAGAAATGGCTTATCCTAGTAATTGCCTTATCTTGACAAAAAGTGTCTTATCTTGACAAAAAGTGTCTTATCTTGACAAAAAGTGCATTATCTTGACAAAAAGTGTCTTATCTTGACAAAAATAGTGTCTTATCTTGACAAAAAGTGTCTTATCTTGACAAAAAGTGTCTTATCTTGACAAAAAGTGTCTTATCTTAACAGAAATGACTTATCTTGACAAAAAGTGGCTTATCTTGACAAAAAGTGTCCTATCTTGACAAAACGTGTCTTATTTTGACAAAAGAGTCTTATCTTGACAATGTGACTTATATTGACACAAATCGTGGCAATTTTTTTCACTTTGACTGATAACGCGGGAAAAGGGCATATTTTTGCCCCTAAGCGAAAAAAAAAAATAATTGGGCATATTTTGGGTCCTATGACTCATCGGCTATGGGTTATAATAATTAATCTAGTTTAGCTACCATAGTATGAGTCATACAAAACATGTAAAAATAAGACTAGAAGAACGGTAGCTAGACGTAAAATGTAAGTGGGGGCGATTTTGATGGAAAAAAAAACTGTCATACTGAAGGGGCCCTTGTCGTTGGCGGGTTACAAATTGGAACTTGGCTTATTGAATAAATCTTTATACTGACAAGGTCATAAAGCTTCTTGCCATGCCTGAAATAAATTCAGCCCTTGCTCAATTTCAATTAATAACGCACAAACAACAAAGTGCTAAAGGTTAATTTGGTCAACTAATTGAATATTTCATTCTTTTTTTTCTTCTTTTGCCCAAGTTTTTTTTCACTTTTCGGTGATTTTGGTAATTCCGAGTTGGTTCTTTTAATTAAATCAGCGCTTTTTTTTTGCTTGACAAGGGGGAACCAGTTGGGTCAACAGTATTCTGACGCCCGTTTATGTCGTAGAACAATGTATCATAATAATTAGCGTTAATTAGCCCGACATCGCCCACCATAAATATTTCAACGAAAAAAGCGGAAAAAAAATGTAGTGGTTGAATTTAACATTATGAACGCTGGCTACAAATTAATATGAAATAAACATTACTCAAATTTGGTACACACTGGAGGGAATTCAACTTTGAAAAATACGATTTGAAATAGCTGAATTCGAATAGCGTTAAAAAACGAACAGTCTGGGGCACTTGGATTCCAACCCGAATTTTACCCGCGGGTTGGACACGGGTTGGACAGGTTTAAAAAGTCGGGTAAAACTCGGGTAACGGAATTCGGGTAAGAATTTATCAGAGTTTTACCCGCGGGTTGGAATCGGAATCGGGTTGGACAACCGTTTGGTCTGGGGTCTCTAGATGTGAATTTTCCATTTCCGAAAAACGTGAACATTTCGAGATACCTGCACATCGAGAGACCCCTGACTGTACAAAAAATCAGATTGATGTTGTTTCTGAAACCATTCATTCGGCCCAATTGTTTTACCATTACAGAAAGCTGTTCAGATTCAGCTATTACAAACCTTAGTTAACATTTTTCAAAAATGGGNATTAAATCAGCGCTTTTTTTTTGCTTGACAAGGGGGAACCAGTTGGGTCAACAGTATTCTGACGCCCGTTTATGTCGTAGAACAATGTATCATAATAATTAGCGTTAATTAGCCCGACATCGCCCACCATAAATATTTCAACGAAAAAAGCGGGAAAAAAAGTAGAGGTTGAATTAAACATTATGAACGTTGGCTACAAATTAATATGAAATAAACATTACTCAAATTTGGTACACACTGGAGGGAATTCAATTTTGAAAAAATACGATTTGAAATAGCTGAATCCGAATAGCATTTAAACAAAAACGAACTGTCAGGGGTCTCTCGGTGTGCATTTTCCATTTCCAAAAAACGTGTACATCAAGAGAGACCTGCACATCAAGAGAGCGCACATCGAGAGACCACTGCCTGTACAAAAATCAGTTTGTCCTTGTTTCTGAATCCATTCATTCAGCCCATTACAGTTAGCTGTTCAGATTCAGCTAGTACGAACCTTAGTTTACATTTCCCGCCAAAAATTGGTATTTTATAGAATAAAAACGGGCGGGTAGTAGTTAAAAATCCCATATAAGATAACAAAATGATAAGTTCACGAAAAAAAATATCATTTCGACCGAAACACGATTATGCAATCGGCTTTGACCTGAGTAATCCCAAAGGCTTACAGATAGGTTTAAAACAGTGAACCGAACAGTTAATTCACATTTCGCACGTAGATTTCGTCTCACATAATGTCGAATTTTTGAACACTTTACACGAGACAAAAATACATGATGGGAAAAAATAATTTCGGGTCCTGAACCCTCCTTAACACCTGATAAATTTAGCTCTGGTCAAAAACTCAAACACACTAATCTAAGGCTAATCCGATTGATTCCAAGATTTTTTTTTTTTTGAAAATTATAATTTTGGAAGGTATTAAGCCATGCAAGCATTAGCAAATTTATTTAGGTACAGTGTGAATTTTATGAAAAAATGCCTATAATATAGAAAACCAAAATCTATCTAGAAGCACTTGACCTCTTGGGCAAAGTTTTTAATGAAGGTCGCCCAAAATGGTGGTCGTAGAACATTAATTATGGTCAAAAAATGATTATATTTTTTCTCGCATGATTTATCCGAAATCGAGCGTTTTTCTTTTTGGTCGTCTTGTGTGCCCATCAATCAGCGCAACATAAACTGCAAATTAATTTTCGTCAAATTTAATCTGCTTCCCCAAGTCAGAAAGAAAGCTAATTAGGACAGAGGGGTCGGAATTAGTGCCTCACAGATAAGAAAAATATAATTTTTGTTTTTTTCACAATTTTTAACATTCATTGCCAAATTGCCCCCCAAATGACGTTTTTTGGCGGCCAACAAAGGGGGCCGAAATTATGAACTTGGCAATTTGCCGTATTTCAGCGGGAAATTAAAAATTTAATTGAAAAAGTGCTATTTGTTTCTTTCGCTATTTGCTAAATTGAGCAACCTTTATCTTGAATTGCGTAATCTTTTTTTTGCGTAATTTCGCAAAATCTTTTTTGAAAAAAATTTGAATTTCCATATTTTATAGTGTATGTTTTATTCGCTATTTAAAATAGCCTTTTTTGTTCCACTAACACTTTTCAGTTATCATAAAAAATAACTGTGTAGGCGGTGTACGTGGACAATTAGTTATCTAATCCACACGGTATGTCAGAATATTTTGAACTACGCGGTTGTTAAGTATAATTATTTCAGCAATTTACCCTTTCCGAGAAAGCGATTATAATTTCAATTCAAACGCCTTCTTCCCAGTTTTTGGTATTTTTCCTTTAAAATGTAACCCGTAAAAATATAAAATAAAGTCCAGAAACCCCTAAAGATACATGTCGAATTACACCACTCGCGCAGGTAAGTGGCAAAAATGTAATATTTCGTCATTTTTGTCTCGTAATTTTAATGCGAAATCTCATCATTTATATTTCTACTTGACTGCCTACGCACTGCACAGTTCAGTTGCAGGTTGTGCCTTGGCCTGTCCAGTTATGTTGCAGTATTTTTTACAAATTTAACTTTTTGTCTACAAACTCCGCAGTTATGTTACAATTATCTGTAAACACTGTTGCACCTTAACTGCGCAAGTGATGTATCCGATTTTTAAAAGTTTTTTTATGTTTTTTCATGTTTTTTTCAAGAAAGAATCAAACCAAACGAAAAAATACCGCCGCACTCTAGTCGGACAAGTTATGTTGATAGTGAGCTCAGTGTTGGTATAGTGGTGATGGTGGTGGTGCATAACTTTATGTTATTTTGATAGCTTTAGAGTCGCCACCAAGTCGCAGAAGCACACACAAAACACCAAAGAAAAAAATAATAAAACTAGATTGAAAGAAACGCAATTATTTTTTTTTTCAAATAATGAAAACTAGCTTATTTATGTATAATAAGCTGCGAATTTAACGGGCTATTTGAAGTTATTATATCTCAAAGCTGAAAAATTGCCCATTATCATTCTAGAACGGAGAATCTACCGTAATATTTTCTGGAATGAAACCGGTAACTTTTGGGCTTTGACATACAATAACGGGCAGATTTCTAGAATTGTTTTGCTGTCCGTTAATTGCGCACCCTTTGTATTTCATTTGCGCTAATGACAAAAATCATACAAAGCAAATATTAATTCAAAAATCTGGAAAAAAAAATGAGTTCGACATTTTCGATATACTACTGTTAATTTGCATTTTATAATAATTTTTAGCGTTTGGTTTAAACTCAAACGAAATTCTTCAAAAGTTTATTGATTTATAATTAATTTGCTTACACTATGTTCATATCCAATTGCACGATCAAACTTTAAAATTCACCACATTGCGATGTCGAGTCCACAAACAATAAAAAGCGTTTTACAGGTCACATACGGTATATAAAACTTCAAAAAATGGGAAAACTGTGGTCAGATTCGAATTTACTAAACTCGCCATATTATTTTATTGACCGTACGGTACCATGCATAAGTCTATGTTTCGTTCCTTCAAGTCGCCACCAAGTCGCCCATCGAAAAAAAAGTAAAAATATTGTTTAAAAAATAACAGACTAATATTATAAGGTACGTTTTCCCCAAAATGTATGTTTATTCCCGGTATGTGATTTTGGCCAGTTTGCTAATCAACAATCAATTAATCAATTTTTGTACCGTGTGTGTGTGTGTGTTTAAAAACTTGCTCATAAAGGTTAACGCAAAAAAAAGATAGTAACTTTTTTTTCTTTAAATACCAAAACATAATTATGTTTATTCGATTTCAATCATAACTTTTAACTTTTTTTTTGGTAAAAAAACGTTATTTCATGTTGGCCGAATTCCTGAATTTGGAATGAGAGCGGGATTTTCGTCTGGGAACACATTTTTGTGGAACTCAAAAAAAAAGGAAAAAAAGTGGGTAAATTGAAATGCTCAACGGGTGGGAAATACTTCAAAAATATCACGCTAAAAAATACCGAATCAATAGAAAATTGGGTCAAACTTTGCCTTTTTTTAATAATCACGGACCGACACCTCTGAATCAATTTTAATATACAAAAAAAAGCAAACTTATTGATTATCCATTTCTAATGATGCTTCCCGTGGCATGTCAAGGTTGCCACACCGGGTTACTGACACCTCATTTTCCACCAGAGTTCAGCCCATTAACCCCTAAACACACGAGGAAGTAACCCATCTGGAATTTAAAACGTTTTTAATTGTTTAAATTTTATAAAAAAAGGAAAATTAGTATTTTTATTTTATAAATCAAAGTAGGTACTACTCAACGTCTCAGATGAATTCCCGGTGCCCAAATAGATTTTTAACTCGAAAGTAGCGTCCAAAAAAGGAACATCGTCACAAAAAAAGATCATTTTTTATTAGAATGGCCCCATTTTCGCCGAAAAAGCGTCCAAAAAGGAGTAAGGACTGTACCTAGGAATTACGACAGAAAAAAACGCCGAGAATTCATGTGAGACGCTAAATAGGTAGGCTTACAAAAAGCGCTCAAAGTCGACTTCTAGGGTTAGGCGTATCAATTTCTAGAATAAAAATTGGGCAAATTTTGAGCTTTGACACACCATACGTAAAATCTTTCTAGAACAATTTATATTTGCTCATGCTAATCCGAGCAAATTTGATAAGAGTTTTGTTAATTTTTGTTGTATTTTGGGGGGCTAATAAGATTTTTACTAATTTGTGGATCATTTCGGACCTATTTGTCCAGCAATGTGAGATTCATTGAACCAGTTTCCGTTTGTTAAAAAATCACTTCCGACGAACAATAGAGCTATTTTGTTAATAGTTTAAATAATTTAAATGCGGTACAGTTATAGGGCAATTAAGTCCACATCAGGTTGGAAAAAGTCGTCAAATAAATTATCATAAAAATTGGTTAGGAAAAATTTTGAATAGCGGGATTTTGACAGCTTTTTTGACTTGCTATAAAATATTTTTGTTGCATTTAGTTTTTTAAAGGTGTGGGCCGAAAATTAATAATAAGCAAATTTTTACACGGACTTTTTTATGCCGAAACAATATTGGACCACACCGTACAGTGTGTCAAGGCTCAAAATATACCGCTATTTATTCTAGAAATTAATACGCATCGGGGGACAAAACGATTTCTAGAACAAAAGACAGTAAATTTTGAGCTTTAGCACACCGTATATCAATCAATCTTTTTAATTTCGAAAAGTTCATAAATTAAAAAAAATTCACAGGAGTTAAATGTATTTTCTGTAGGCAACCTTATAAATCAAATTACTGTTCTAAAAGTAAGTAATATTTATTCTGACGTTTGTTGACGTGCAATATTTTTGTTTTATTCTTATTGCATTATTTTTTTGTCCCTCATAATGGAACTTCAATTTTAAATTGTGGCAAAATCAAATTAATAATTTAAAACTACTGATCGTCTCAGCCAAAAATATATTATTCGATTCCCCCATTCTCGAAAAAAATGGCCAAATCCATTAAAATTAATCACCAGAAAGGATCTTAACCGTTTTTTTTTTAACCACAAAAATGGGATTTTTTGTTCTTTTTCGAGTTCCATATCTAATTTTTAGATCACAGTTAATCTATTTATTTGCGGTTAAAATGTGTTTTTTTTTTTCTTAAAGTTAATCGATGACGATTTTGGTATAATAAGCTCGTCATGCAATTTATGACAAATTTATTGGTAGTAAAATACCAGAAATAGGCGAAATGTATAATTCCAGGTCAAGTGAATTGTAATCGAGAGCTCTTTAAGAAAATATTACATTTTTTACTGCTCAAATCGGCGGAATTCGACCGCATTCCCAAAAAAAAAACGACTAAAATTGCAATTTTAACGATTTTTGTTTTCCAACTGTGACATCAAAAATGCATTTTTGGACAAATGCCCATGAATCTAATTCACTAGAGCGCTTTCGTTCAGAATGCTCCTTTTCTTTTCCAATAATAATATTAATAATAATAATTGAACGTGGAAAAGGCTTAACAGAAATGGCTAATGCGCAAAAAAAACAATAATTCTTCCAAAAACAGCGGAAAACTCCGACGTGGTCAATTTTATTCAAAATTTGTATAATATTAGGTTTAATACGCCGCGCCGTAGAGCGCGGAACAAAAAATGAAGAAATTGTTAGTTGTTGTTTCGCGTTGCTATGGTTACGCGCCCAATAAAAATTGGCAGCGCGAGATAATTAAGGTGTTCTCAATGAATTTTTCAACCCAAATTTTTTCTCAGTTTTGATTTTTTTTTCTGTTTTTTAGTATGTATGAGTATAATTTTACAACCTGTAGGAGAAATAATAACCACTTAATATTTTGATCGTCGCGTTTTTGTTTTGGGAGAAAAAAGTTTTTCGGAGAAAATGCAAGACAATTTTTTTCGACGAAAATGCAAGACAACTTTTTTTCAAGAAAAAAATCTCGTGTATGTCACATACATTTGATTCTTGCATTTTCGCCGAAAAACTTTTTCCTGCTTTTTTTGCGAACAACTTATTCTTTTAAAAACGGCAATGCAAAAACTTTGCACCTACACGCCGTGAACTCGGACTCAAAATGTGTATTTTATCTGTTATAAGCATAATGTGTGAAAAAATCTGTTTTCAATAAACATTAAGTTTCGATAACAAACACGTTTTTAGCGTCTATTTTTGCATTATGAAAAGCTGGCCGTTTTTGAAACCGAAAACCTTTGAGACTTTGGCAAATACTCAAAATGGTAAAACCAATCTATATTAAATTTCCAAATTTCTATTCACATATATACAAGCATACACTTAAAAACATAATATTTTCTTTTAGTGATCGATCATTGTTAACTTCAGCCGCGTTCTATAATTTTTAAATGTGTCACGTCTTTGATCTCGCTTTGTTAGTAATTAACGTCATCATTTATCAAACATTTATCATTCAGTTCTAATGCAAACGCCCCAAAAACTAGTCCCCGTAAATTCAAGTACCAATGGCAAAAGGCCAACTAAACAGACTTTATTTTTTTTTTACATTTTCATTAAATATTTTTATAACGAAAATAACACGATTTTAGGGTCTTGGAGGTGTTTATGGGCCACCTGTAAAATCTCCAGAAATTAATTTTTGCTGCGTGATTTTGGGACATGGCCAATTGCGGCCATTTTGATAAAAAAAATTAGGGATTTTTGACTTTTTTAGACTTTTTTGACTTTTTTGATTTTTTTTGATTTTTTTGATTTTTTTTTTGACTTTTTTGGATTTTTTTTCGACTTTTCGAAAAAAAATAACAAAACCAAAAATAGATAGTCAAACCACCTCGAAAATTTTTGTTGCGTGATTTTGGGACCTAGTGCGGCCATTTTTGATAAAAAATTAGGGCTTTTTGACTTTTTTTGAATTTTTTTTTTTTGACTTTTTCTGCAGATTTTTGGTGATTTTTTAAGCTTTATAAACCACTCTGACCTTATAAACAATACACACGAGAAATCGAAAATACTGTAGGATCCAAACAATATGAGTCATATTGTATACTATCATAAATTCTTATATTATATGACTAGTTTGAAAATTGAACACTTTGTAGAAAACTCAAAGGTCTCTGGTGCATTTTGAAATTGCATATTAATTAATAATTTTATATATATTCTATTGTATTAAAATTTATGACAAAAAACGTTGCATTTAACTCCTATACGTCGAATGTACACGGATAACAATGTAATGTTTTTTAGGACTCAAATGCGTTTTTCGTGAATCCATTTTTTTTGTCAAAACAACTTATGTGACGCAGGTTTTGAAACTTGCTTATGTTATGCGTTGTCAGTCAATTGTTTTATTATAAAGTTTCTTTG
>SCLG01000059.1:463066-483013 GCA_004367875.1 Oikopleura albicans
TGATAAAAAATTAGGGCTTTTTGACTTTTTTTTTGACTTTTTCTGCATATTATAAACAATACACATGAGATATCTAAAATACTTTAGGATCCATACAATATGAGTCATATTGTATACTATTATAAATTCTTATTTTATATGACTAGTTTGAAAATTGAACACTTTGTAGAAAACTCAAAGGTCTCTGGTACGTTTTAAAATTGCATCAAGAGTTCAATTAATAAACAATTTTCTTTATATTCTATTATATTAAAATTTATAACAAAAAAAACGTTGCATCTAACTCCTGTACGCCGAATGTACCGTACGACACGGAAAACAATGTAATGTTTTTAGGACCCAAATGCATTTTCGGTGAATCCATTTTTTTGTCAAAACAACTTATGTGACGCAGGTTTTGAAACTTGCTTATGTTATGCGTTGTCAGTCAATTGTTTTATTATAAAGTTCCTTTGATAGTTTTATCATCAACTTTATTCGTTATAAAACAATGTTTGAAAGGGACACACCGGCGAAAAAAAAAGAAATTAAAAAAGTCTGGTTTTTTCGTTCTATTTTTGGACGAGGGCTACTTTTGCCCATAATGATTAAAATTATTTTGAAAACCCAATAGAACATTTGAAACACAAAAAAAAACTAAACAAAAAAAGTCGTTTTTATTAAACCGAAACAATTTGAGAACTTTATCAAAAATTAGAAACTTTTTAAAGATGAACTTGATATGTAAGTTTAAGATATATTTGTATATTACAATATTATTTTTATCGATAAAAGCGACCCTTATTTAGCACTACTGACCTTTATTTAGCACTACTGACCCTTATTTAGCACTACTGACCCTTATGTAGCACTAATGACCCTTATGTAGCACTACTGATTCTTATTAAGCACTACTGACCCTTATTTAGCATTACTGATCCGTATTTACCACTATCGACCCTTATTTAGCACTATCTGTATATATTTGTACTTTGGCCTAAAATTGAGGATTTGGTGACTCAAAAAATATATACCCAGTAAGCGAGAAAATAATATTTTTGAAAGCACGTCAAAGACAACATTTTTTTCGACATAAAGACCTTCTTAATATTTTTTTTTGTCTGCTTTGTTTTTCTGTGACAAAGAATTTGTGCTTTTCTAACGCATGAATTCTTCAAATGTCCCAAACACCAACAATTCCACTTACTTTAGCACCAAATTTACAAAATTCACCAAAAAATAATACCAATTATTAGTCACATTTTGAGAGGCTAATCTGGCACTGAGTGTCTTACTTGTACATAAACATGGCAGTTGTAAAAAAAAACACAGAAAAAAATTACACCAAGGTGTTGAAAATTTTATAAAAAAAAGTGAATAATAAAACTAACAAAATTTGAGCATCTCTTAGATATCATTCAACTTTACTTTTTCCTGGTCAACATTTACAAATAAATATTTTTCTTAATTCATCCAACGATGTAAGTAAATACGCACACAAAAGTACAATTGGCGGTTAACCGCGGTTATAGTGTAAATAAACCTTATAATAAAAACGGACATCTTTACCGCTTTTCGTTGAAAAAGCGTCCGTATTGGGAACGTCCGAATTGGGAGCGTCCGTGTTGGGACTAGGGACTGTATATGTTCTTTTTTTTCAAAAATTAAATATTAGTCGCATACTTGAAATTTCGGTTAGGCTATTTAATTTGAAAACGCCCACGTTTTTTTGAAATTTTTAAAATACACACACGGGCCAAAAGCGGGAAAATAATTCAATCATCGTACAGTCAGGGTTCTCTAGATGTGCATTTTGGATTTTCGAAAAACATGCACATCTTGAGAGCGCACATCTAGAGACCCCTAACAGTATATGATGATTAAGGTAAAATTAAGAAAAAAATCTATTTTGTAACCCTTTTCGTACGGGCCCAACGATTCGAAAAAAAATTAAAAAAAGTTACAATTTCTAGTCGCAGTTTCGAAAATCAAGATTATTTCGTAAATTAACCCGATCAAATTGGAAAAAAAAGAAACTCAAAATTATCTTTTTTTTTTGATTCAATACATTTTCCAAGGTCAACAGACTTTGTCCGCCGTACTGTAATCTCCATGGTTCCAAAGTGCGGTAATCGCAACCATTAGCGAAATTAGATAAACATGGAAAAAAAATAATAAACCAAAAAAAAATCATTTCACCTCACGAATGTTTATTTACAAAGAAGCGAGTTCGAGCTCGACCGGAAGAAGAACTTGAAGCAAATTGTGGCCCAAATTACCTAACGGCAAACCCACTCATTATCTCAGCCATGTCAAGCTTTTCAAGAGGCCCGAGGAAAATGTAAAATATAATGTAGCTATTCTGAGAAAAAGAACAATTACTGTCCTTACTTCCAATACGGCGGTTTTTGATTCTCGAAAATAACGTCCATTTTGGAGTGAATTGTCAATAAATGAATTTTCCGATTGTTTTAGGTACATTTTTCCACAAAAAACGTCTGTATTGGAAGTAATTGTCCGTATTGAGAATAAGGGCTGTAACAGTAAAAATAGTGGTAGATTTGGTAGAAAGGAGGAAATCGCAAATTTTTCGAAAAAAAAAACTGATAAAATCAAGTAAAGCTTGTCAAACCACGTCGAAAAAAGCCGTTTTTTGCGTAGGTTGACAATTTCAAACAGCTCGCTAGGGACCCTGGTGGTCAAAATCGACTTTGATCAATCAAATTGACGCAAATTATAAGAATATGAAAAGTGGCTTTATATTCCGGATTTTGATTTGTGTAAGCGTTAGAAGAATAGGAATGTATATACAAACATGAGTTAAATTTGAGGTCATTCGGGGTCAGACTAGAGTACTTTTTTGCACAAATATAAATAACTTTGCGGTTGAGGTCGCTTCAAACATTTCTAAACATTTGGCGAACATGTTCCTCTTTTGAAGACCACGATGTAAAAATAAAATCTGGTGTTGTGGTTAGACATCCCTAATCCCAGCAAAAAAAAACGTGACTTTAAAAAAAGTAAAAACGCAATCATCTTTTGTTTCGGGCAGGTGAGTGCTGAAATCTCCAGAGCTGGCCAGATGTAGGGGGCTTGTTCAATTTAACTGAATTACACCAAGACAGACGTTATAGTAAAACCCGTCACACGTTACATCATCAACAATATCAGTTTTTTACTTTAAGGACCGAAAAATAGGAAAATTAGCCCAAAAATCATACTTTTTTTACGATAAAAAACTTAAAATTTCGGGCTAGTTTTTGTTTATTTGGGTATTTTCCTACTGTATGTCAATGCCAAAAATTTGCCATTTTTTATTCTAGAAAATAATATTTTTTTCCATTCTATTAATTTCTAGAATACAAAAGGGCAATTTTTTGGCTTTGACATACCCTGCAATCGAGTTCAAAGCGAACCCAACCTACGTGCATCATTTAAATAAAACAATTTGCTTACTTTTTACTATAACATTCGTTTATTGAATGAGCTATGTTAATCAGACCCTGTAAGAATGGCTTCAGTCACTTATTTATTTTTATATTTACGTAGGTTGGGTTCGCTTTGAACTCAAATGCACAGTATAAAATCATATTTATTTATTCTAGAACTTACGGCAATTTTAAATGGAATTACCGTCACTTTTTACATCATCTTCAATATCAGGTTTTGCAGACTTTTCGTTCAGTCAAGAAAAAAAAACGATAAAAGCGACCTTGCTGTATAAATGAGAAATTCAACATTTTGATTAATTCAATGAAGCAAGTTTATGACCTTATTGAATTTTACTTTGTCTTGGGATTATTTACTGACTTAACAATTCACAAAGTACCGTTCTGATTAAAGCTGGTAGGCGGATTCAACGGAGTCAAAAAACCTCCCCCACCTTCAAAAGTGATGACAAAATGCAAAAAAATGTAACTTCCAGTAAATTGTCTTTGATGGATTGTTCAACCCTCAATTTTTATTTAAAATAATCCCAAGTCTACAGTATGACAAAGTTGAAAAGTGACCGCTTTTTTGAGAACCTTTTTGGAATCGACATTACAATGTGCTTAAAACTTGAAATTCTCAACTTTGCTAAAGTTCTCGAAAAATTGAGTCTACCAATTCTAGAAAAAAATATAGTAAATTTTTAATATGCTATTTCTAAAAATATATACAACTCTTTTAATTTCGTAAATAAAGACAGTGTAGAATAATTGAAGAACGCCACAAAAGGCAAAAACAAAAGGAAAATATTTTGAAAAAAAAACAGAAATTTTTAAGGGTTTTTAAACAAGTCTAAAAAGTAAACTCTAGACGAATCGTATTATATGTCGAAGCTCAAAAATTACCCTTTTAATTAATCGAATAAAATGCACCGTATAATTTTCGAGAACAAAAAACGGCAACTTTTGGGCTTTGACGTATAATAGGAATAATAAAGGATTTCAATAATTTAGCAAAATTGAGCCTATATAATCCTGTCGACAATTTACTGTAATAAATTTTAATATTCTTACCTTTTTCCAAGTTCAACTTCATGCGTCGGCCGTTGAAATCGTCGACCCTCGACGAAACTGGCCATAGTATACGAAAAGAAGTACAACAAAATCGGCCAAAAAGCCATTTTTTCTTCTATCCAAGTTCTTCGTCCGCCGAACAAATTCTCTTACGGTTCTTTCTCTCTATTTCTGCTGTTGTTTTTGTTTTATGTTTATATCTTGTCGATATCAGTTGTCAAAATCTATTCGCGTTCTTAAAAATAATGCGCCGGGCGCCGAATCGCCGTAACAACACCAAGGATAGTCCCGGTGTTTGGTGGAGTAAAAAGCTGTTCAAAAGAGCCGTGTTGGTCTAATGGTGCTTCTCGCGTGATCACCCTAAGGGCAAGTAGTGCGAAAAAAAATCAACTTTTTTTTTTTATTCAATCTATATGTCGTTTTTATTCTCTTTTTCTTCGCGTTTTTTTTTTTTTGTTTTTTGTCTCTTGAAGAAACAAAAAAAAATTAGACAAAAAATCAACGATTAGGATTGTAGCGCCAGATTGACTGACGCGCTTTATAATTTTTTTTTACACAATGCGCACACAACTACACACCGCGAGCGAGAGAGCAGATCGGTAGCTGCTCAAAAAAAATATATTAAAAAAATCAGTGGCGAGGGAGCGGGCGAGGGCTGTTATACGGAGCAACCCGCGCCTGGCCGTAGTAGAAATAATACGATGTGCATTTTACTCGCTCCAGATGCGCAGAACACATCTGTTATCTGATTTTCAATTAAGCAGTAGTTTACTATGAAAATGACCTAAACTGGATTTGGAAAGCAAATTGTCATCGTATAATTTTAAAGTTTCAGGAATACTGAAAGTTTCAAAATTTTACTTGTTTTGATTTTAATATACAGTCTTTAACCATTTATCGGACATTTTCGGTTCTCGAAAATAGCGTCCGATAAACGAGCATCGTCACAAAAGACGTCATTTTTTTATTAGAATGACCCCATTTTGGCCACAAAAGCGTCCGATAAATGGTTAGAAGTTTAAATTTTGAAAAGTTTACATTTTTGGCTTACAACTTTAAAACATTCAGAATTTTTAGAACGTGACATTTATATTTAACAATTTTTAAAACTTGACATTTAAATTTAACAATTTTTAAAACTTGACATTTAAATTTCAGATTTTTGTTAAGTTAACTTTTGAATTTCACATTTTAAAAATACACAGTCGTTACTCTTAATACGGGCGCGCTCAATACGGACGATTGCTTCCAATACGCACGCTTTTTGTGAAGAAATGTCCCCAAAACATTCAAAAAATGTACACTTTATGACAATTCATCCCAATACGGATTTTTTATTTAACAAATTGACCGTATGGTCCTTAGTTTCACTTTTCAAACCCAAAAATTTTCAATTTTAAGGATTTTTTTATGCGTCGGGATCTAAAACCCTAAAAGTTACACCCCACAAAAAGTTACGTTTTATTTTTATTTTAGCTTTGGTAGCTACTTATAAAAACCATCGGAAAGAGCTATAAACACTTCAAAAAGCGTTACGTTTCCCCTAACTTCGGCGTAACTTTTTTTGAAGTCAGGCTTTAATATTAATCATATAACTTCGCCGTAATAATCGTATTAAGAATACGCTGGCGCAACGTGGCCACATCAAATAGCCAATTGGTATGTAAGAGTTAAGGAGATTTATTAGCGGAATGTTTACGGGAAAACTATGCGCAGTTTTTTTTTGTCGAAAATGTGCACTGAATTAGAATCAGTTCGAGATCGTTTTTACAACAATATCCTCTTTTTGCTGAAAATAGTAAATTGTGTGTTTTTAGATATCGCAAAATAGCTCGAAATGAATAATATAAAGCATTGGAACATTTCCAGCACGGTATGGACAACTTATTTCCACTTGTATGAACTATGATTAANCGCAACGTGGCCACATCAAATAGCCAATTGGTATGTAAGAGTTAAGGAGATTTATTAGCGGAATGTTTACGGGAAAACTATGCGCAGTTTTTTTTTTGTCGAAAATGTGCACTGAATTAGAATCAGTTCGAGATCGTTTTTACAACAATATCCTCTTTTTGCTGAAAATAGTAAATTGTGTGTTTTTAGATATCGCAAAATAGCTCGAAATGAATAATATAAAGCATTGGAACATTTCCAGCACGGTATGGACAACTTATTTCCACTTGTATGAACTATGATTAAGCAAACATGAATAGAAGGAACCAAACACTAGAACATTTGTTAAAAAAAATCTAATTGGAAAAAACAGAACATTTTTAACCGCCCAATCTGTTTGCGAGGTACTCAAGAGGTACTCAAAGCGCCTATTTTCAAGATATGTAAAAAGCTTTATTTTTCATATTAGTCCTTTTTGGTACTGGAGCACTTGATGGTAGTAATCAGATAGTTTACCCCTACGCACTTATCGGACAGGTTGGCCCGCTCGTGCTGTTATCGAGCAGGGTTTTTCCCCAAAAAATGTTATGTTTCCGCCTACGCCCTGCGCAGTTATTGGGCACCCTACGTAGTTATCCGGTACCCTGCGCAGTTATCGGGCACCTTGGGCAGTTGTCCGGCACCATGCGCACTCATCCGGCTGCGTTTATTTCGCGAAACATGCACGATAACTCCGTAGGCGGTTATTTAACTTCGCTTTATGGGACTGCTCTGTCATGAAATTACGGCATTGGTATGGCGTTTCAATCTGACCAGATTCCCAAAAATTCAAAGACTTGTGTCTAGGCCTTTATAAGAAAAATCTAGTATAATCTTAAAATCATTTTTCCTAATAAATCTATAAAATAACACGTTGAGATCAAATACCATAAAAAATCTTAAATGAAATAAAATAAAATAAAACACTAACTTGGTTCTGTGTAAAAAGAATACAATATCTGAATATTCAAGTTTATTTACAAAGATTTATGAAGTTTTAACTATGCCGACCAATTTTCTTCTAATTGTATTCTTTTTTTTCTATTTGGGCAGATATTTAAACTAAAAAAAATAACGCATGGAAATTAAATTTAATCGTTACCCCGCTTCTGTTTAAACGCTTCAGAGGGGCTACGCCGATTTCCGCACAAAAAATATGAAAAAAAATATGACGAGAGTATTTATATTTCAATAAAATTAAATGCAAGTTAATTTTAACTAAATACTATTTCAGGAAGCAGCTAAATGTTAGAATACACTAAGTAAAGGTCACAGCCGGCCAATACCGTATTGTTTCTCTTATTAACTCAGGACCGCACGATGTTCAAAATTATACCGACCGATCGGAGCAAAAAAACATAGAAAACGACCTAATGACCCTAACTCCCAGGGGAACCGTGTGCGGTTCAGTCACACAAAGCCTTTCTTCGGCGATTCAAGACGGCACGTTTTGGTGAAAGTTTGATTTCTGACCAGCCTCAAAAAATGAGATTACCGGTTTTTCTAACCAATTTGGGAAACCATTCAAACCAATTTTCGGTTAATCTGAATTTACTTTTAACAAAAAATGGCCACTAAAGGAATATCAACCAAATACAAAAACCCGATCGGGGATAACTCTTATGGATTTCGAGCTATTAGCAAAACAAATGAAAATAACGCGATATTGCACTGTCGACAGTGCAGGAGTTAATTCACCGTTCGCATACGATTTTTGAAATTATAAAAATCAAAAATAGAGTTTATATAATCCTAGTAGTGAAATGTGTAATTATTTGTTCTGAAATGGGTGACATTGTCATGTAAATGACACCTCCTGTCAAGGTCACTGCCGATTTTATACGGTATTTGAAATTAACACAATATAAATATCGATTTTTCACATCATGTTCGAAGGAAACAATTTGATTGCTTTACTTTTTTTTTAACGAAATACAGAAACACCAATAATTCGTTTTAATTTTTCAAAAAAATTTTATCATGTAAAAAATTTTACACTGAATTAATGCAATTTTTTTTTTAATCGCGTTGAAAATTAAAATTGTTCAATATGTGTTTAATAATAAATTTGTTAATACACAAGTTAAAATTTGGTGCAAACTTAATATGGAATAAAAAATTGCTAAAAAAGTCGAATGATTTGGATTAAAAAATGCATAAAGAAAATTTTTGACGATTCTTGACGAAAATTTTGACGATTCTTGGGGAAAATTTTGACGACTCTTGACAAAAAAATTTTGACGATTCTTGACGAAAGTTTTGACGATTCTTGGGAAAAATTTTGACGATTCTTGACGAAAATTTTGACAATTCTTGACCAAAATTTTGTCGATTCTTGACGAAAATTCTGAGGATCTGTGACAAAAATTCTGAGGATTTGCGACAAAAATTCTGAGGATTCTTGACGAAAGTTTTGACGATTTCTAACGAAAATTTTGACGATTTCTGACGAATATTCTGACGATTTCTGACGATTTCTGAGGAATATTCTGAGCATTCTTGACGAAAATTTTGACAATTTCTGACGAATATTCTGACGATTTCTGACGAAAATTCTGACGATTCTTCAAAGTGCAAATTTTGTCCAATTCAAAAGTGCAAATTTTGCATAAATATGACAATGTTTAAAATGTTACGAAAAGTGTAATTTTGTCCAAATAACGGTACATCTGGTTTAAATATATTTTAATATCAAATATGGTCATATCAAGGTCATTACCGATTATATACGGTATTTGACATCCACGCAATGTAAATATAGATTTCTCACATCATGTTCAAAGGGAAGACAAATTGAACAATGTATATTTGTGTCGATTTTAGAGATAAAAATCGGTGGGACGTTTACATTGTTTTTTGTTGTTGTTTTTATTTCATCACCCGTATTATATTTGTGCCCCTATTTGTTCTATGTTATATCTAATCGGAACAATAAATAAGATCTGTATAAGGCGCACAGGCGGCTCACATTTTCGCATCAAAGACGCACTAAATGAGCATTTATTTACATCAGGCCTGTAAAAATGTTTTGACCTATTTAATTTGGTTTGATACATTTGACCTATTTAATTTGGTTTGATACATTAGACCGCTTTGAGGAATAATTGATTATTGATTATTTAACTTATGAACACAAAACAAATAAACATTATTTGGTGGGACCTACTTTTTAACACGAATATTTTTAACACGAACATTTTTAACACGAACATTTTTAACACGAACATTTTAACACGAACATTTTTAACACGAACATTTTTAACACGAACATTTTTAACACAAATATTTTAATATAAATATTTTTAACACGGACATTTTAACACACTTTTCAAAGTTTTTATCACGGAATTTTTTTCGGTTGATTTTTTTCAATACGAAATTTTTTTCGGAAGTTTATTTTCCAACAAAAAACATTTTTAATAAACTATTTTTAGCTAATTTATTTTTTTATTTTATAACACCAAAATTATAACATCAAAATTTTTTTTTCGGTGATTTTGTTGGTGAAAATCGTTATGGTGACCAAAAATCGTTATGGTCAACAAAAATCGTTATGGTCACCAAAAGTCGTTATGGTCACCAAAAATTGCTACAATTAGTTAAAACATTACGAGTGTATTGATTGTTTAACACGTCAGCCCGTTTGATGAGAAATTGGTCGACATAGATTCGATAATCATTACTACAGGTAATCTTCGGCGTGCTTGGTGAGAACCTGTAACACATGGGCTGTTATTTAGAAGACAATTAGTTACTTATAAAAATCAATTTTAACAATAGTTTTTTTTTGAAAAATCGTCGGCACTGCTCAATTGTGTATAACTTCCAGCAGTGTTTATTATTTACACGTTAATCCGTAATTTGTTTTGTCTCTAATGTGTCACAAGTATTCAACAAAAAATCAAAAAAGTTCCCAGGCCCAGAATGAGCAAAGGTTACCCAAGAAATGCTGAACAATACACGTGGGTTTTTTTTCAGTTTTTTTCAAGATTCAGTGTTTTATTTGTCTTATGTATAATAGTGTGTTTGCATTTACTTGTGCAATTAAAATTTATCATCGGAAGTAATTAATGGCTACTTACAGGTGGAAATAATTGTGGAATTACGTAATACGTACACAAAACTACTTATGCCTTGTCGATAAAAAAAAATCTCAGGTGCCTATTTATGTTATTTGCTTAAATTTCTACGAAAATGTCTATCAGTATTTTTTAGGTAATTTAGAGTTAACAAAAACCATATACACAGGATACGCCTTTAGCCGGACACTTTTGGACCACATTTTTTTAGAGATAAAATTTTTAAAGGACTATGCATTGAGCCGTTAAGCGGCAAGTTTTTGAAAAATTTTAGTGGCCGGTTAACAACGCATCCTGTGTATTTAGGTATAGCAAAAACAAGTTACACCACCTAACACGTTATGTTAACACCATTAAACGTCAAAAACTGTTAACATAATGTAATTTTGTTAACTTAATGTGGTAGGGCGTTTGGTTAAACAATTGGAAATCGAAGTTAATCAAATCCCAAAAAGTGTTAACATAATGTAATTTTGTTAACATAACGTGTGTTAACATAACGTGTTAGCTGGTGTATTTTAAATTTTTGAAGAAAGACATTTACCCCGAGAAACGCTTTTTGTACTTTCCTCGAAAAACTTTTTTTTGAGCTTTTTTCGAAAAACATTTTTTTGAAATTATTTCCAAAGAACTTTTTTTGAAAGACCGCGCTGCTGTTTGAACCAATTTTTAAGTACACATACTTAATTATACAAGTTACTTAAAATATTGTTTAATATGTGCATACTCCTAAAATATATCTGACAAAAATTATTTATTTGGCGATTTCATGCGCATTTATTTTCAACATGCATTTAATATGCATATATCACAATCGATCACCCACGACGCTCATTCATGGTTCACAGTACTGTACAAATTTGATGCGCAAATAACATTATAATTTCAAAAAAAAAAACAAAAAAAACGGAAACGGAGTAAAATCCGTAACGATGTACTTGATAACAACTTTTGGTCGGAAGCCGTTAAAAAATGTCTGGGAAGAATTCGCTGAGAGTTAATTTTAACGGTAATTCACTATCTCCGATCAGATCGGGATATGATGCCAATCTTTTTAGATCCGGTTTGTTTGAGAGAATGACCATGTGGGACAAAATAGAAACGGCGATGTTAAATCGGTGTAACATTTTTTAGAAATTACTAAAACATAATATATTTAAGCGTCGCGCCCCTTTCTGGACAAATTCCATCAAATCTAGTATAATGAGGGGTCTCTCGATGTGCGTTCTCTCGATGTGCGTTTTTTCCGAAAATTTGTTAATACCTCTCGATGTGCATTCTGTTTAGGCCTTGTTTTTTATCGGAATTTACCTTCCGATGTGCACTTTTTCCAGGTCGATGTTTCCATAAAATCTTTATCGATGTGCACTTTTTTAATGCTTTCTTCACAAAAAGCTTTCTTCAGAAAAAGTAGAACATAAAAATACCAAAAAGCCCCAGTTCGGCAAGTGTACCTAGATTCGGCAAAAAAAAATTTTAACTTTCGTGTTGTCGATTTGGGAACCAGACTCTGGTTACCAGATGATCCTCGAGGACGGCACTTTTTGACCCTACTCCGATAGGACCCAAATTTTTTAGGGTAGGGTTCACTTTTGTTTTTGCTCTGGTCCAGTAGGGTTCAATTTGGGTCCATTTAGGGTCCATTAAGTGTGGTTTGGGTACACTTTTTTAATGATTTTCCGACTTCTGTTGGGAACGAGGACTGTAACATTTAATTCGTCAAAATTATAATGTTGAAAATTGTGACTTATAATTTGGTATCAAGTATTGTGGTGATAAGAGTGAAAAACTGGCATGATGAAAATTATGGCCTGATTTTTATTTTCTTCGGAAGACTCATTCACTCGTGAACCATTCAAAAAATTCGATACAAGATATAAATATGATTATCATTTATGAAATATGCTGTTTTTTCTCNGTTTCCATAAAATCTTTATCGATGTGCACTTTTTAAAATATTGTCGACACAAAAAGCTTGTAAGGAACGGGTTATAAAAGGCAGAGGTCTACCTTTTAGCTCATTTTCCAAAAAGTTCCCAATTCGGCAAGTGTATCCCGATTCGGCAAACATTTGTTCTAACTTTCGTGTTGTCGAACTGGGAACGAGGACTGTAACATTCAGTTCGCCAAAATTATTTTGTTGAAAATTGTGACTTATAATTTGGTATCAAGTATTGTGGTGATAAGAGTGAAAAACTGGCATGATGAAAATTATGGCCTGATTTTTTGTTTTCTTCGGAAGACTCATTCACTCGTGAACCATTCAAAAAATTCGATACAAGATATAAATATGATTATCATTTATGAAATATGCTGTTTTTTCTCATCGATTTTATTTTGATATCCTCGGAAGATATCATTTTTTAGCGGGTTGAGAGAAAATTTATTTACCCGTATCCGTTGAGCGGATTCCATACGGAAATGACCAATTTTGGAATTAAGTGACTTTTTTTTAACCCACTGACACCAGAAATGAAAATCGAGTGGTGCAATTGTGTCACTCAAATAGCGCGTTTTACCAGAATTATGACAAAGCAGCCCATGAAGCGGCGGTTAAAGCGCGCATGATATCAGTTCAATGACAATCTTGCATATCGAAAATTATACATTCCCTAACCAGTTATCGTAACACCAGTTATCGTTACACCAGTTTTCTAAAACCGGTCATCTTTACACCAATTATCGTAATACCAGTTATCGTTACACTAGTTATCATAACACCAGTTTAACAAAGTTGAGTTATCTTTACAAAGTTGTGTTATCTTAACAAAGTTGGGTTATCTTAACAACGTTGGGTTGTCTTAACACTTTTTGAACCGAAAAGTATCGTGATTTCCAATTATTTTACCAAACGCCCTAAAGTGAAAACTCATTAAAAAATAGTTTAACTCTGCCGTTTTTAAATCAGATGACACTCAAAATCAACATAATAACAGCAAAATTGACCGGTTATGTCATCTGGTTAACATACGATGAAAAGTTGAGTTTTCTGATTTACAGGTACATTTTTAAAATGACCGTTTACATCATCTCGACAGTTGGCTGGGCAGTTCAACAGACCAGCTCATGTTTATTTTTAGACTCGAGTGGTCAGGCTAGGCCAGCTTATTTTTATTTTTCGGTTAGGGAGTCCAGTTTAATTCAATTTTTTTAACTCGACAGGCCAGTTCTGCACAGCTCATTTTCAGTTGTTGGGCAGCTGGCTGCCCACTTGAGCTATCCAATTGAGCAGCTTGACAGCTGGCTATCAATTTGAGCTGCCCAGTTGAGCTGTCCAGTTCATACTTGTTCTTAAAATTTTTAAAACGGTATAATAGTCTATAAGTTATAGTTCATTTACCGACACTTGTGAATTCATAAACATCAAACGTGGCATTTTTTTTATATTCCAAACTGAATTGCATACTTATAAATATTGATGAAACACTTAAATTTAAGCGAAACAGCTATATACTTGTTTCGTGTACTTTAAAACATGTCAACCGAGCCGATTATTGCGGCAGATTTTTTTTAATTTTTCAACAAAAAAAATTGTATATGCTGTATGGCTCGTGCACAAGAAAACAAAAACAAAACAAGGTTCGAGACTCCAAATATTGCAATAAAAAATTTCTAATTGCTTTTCCTTATAAAAAAAACGTTTTTTAAGAAAAAAAAGTGTGCGTCTTAAAAACGCGGTTGACATGTTTAGGACAACTGTCGAAATCATTCCATTTTTTTTGTATTGGTTGTGTTTATTTTTACCAATACAAACAACATTTTTCCTTTGCCGATATTATTTTTTGTATTGGCTGGAATCGTACCTGTTTTGTGTTTATCTATTAAAATTTTTAACATGTCAGAAAAGCTATAAAAAAGAAAAATATTTTTTTGAAGTAAGAAGGAGCAGTAGAAGCCCGGGCTCGGCAACATCCAGCTCGACAGCTGGCTGGACAGTTCGACAGGCCAGCTCATGTTTTTATTTTTTTTTTTTTGACTTGAGAGGCCAGACCAGGGCTCGGCATAATTCAAAATAAAAACAAGCTGTGCTGAACTGTCCTTTCGAGCTCAAAATTTAAAACGAGCTGTCCTGTGCTGGCCTCTAGGGCTCAAAAATAAAAACGAGCTGTCCTGTGCTGGCCTCTCGGGCTCAAAAATAAAAACGAGCTGTCCTGTGCGGGCCTTTCGAGGCCAAAAGAAACAGGAGATGTTTTGTCGAACTGCCCAGCCCGCTGTCGAGCTGGGAAGGCCAGCTGTCTGTTGCCGAGCCCTAGGCCAGACTGTACACGCCAGCTAATTTTTATCGGCCCCATGTGGCAGCTCAGCACAACTCATTTTTATTTTCGACAGGTCAGTCCAAGCCAGCTCAGGGGAACTTTTCGAGATATGTGTTCAGAGGTTAACTCCGGATTTTACAAAATAAAATAGCGCAACTCAGACTGTGATACTCAAAGTCATTATGTGTTTTGAAACTAAGAAAAGGAACCAAAACAAGAAAAAACAGAAAAAATTTTAGAAAATAAAAGCTATTGTGACAAAACACTTATATCATAAGGGTTTAGCTTAAAAAAAATCAAAATAAAAGAAGTCGAGCCCTTCGCTGGATCATTGTTATTTTTCTTGAAAAAAATCCCTGCCAAAGAACACAGTCCTTACTTTGTTGTTTAATAATTAATTAAAAGCTGAAATAGTTTTATTTTGATTTGTCTATTGTCCAAAAGACCACAGTGGCGAAAAAAGTAGATGAATATTGAAAACGAAGTGGTCTTAGAAAATTGAATTGAAATTCATAATTTATTCGGCCTTTTTGTAATAATTCAATTTATATCTGACTTGAGAACATGTCTTTTATATTATCGATATACATGTATATATATCACTTTAATAATATATTAATACTATTGTTCCGTTGAAGATGTTACTTTTTCTGAAAAGACGTGAATATGTTTTAACTGGCCAGTTACATTTAACTTTATGGACAATTTAACGGATTAGTTACTGGTTTCTGACACAAAATGTAAAAAAAGAATATTATAATAAAAAAACAAAAATGAATATCATTTTAAAAATGATCAAAAACGAACAAAATGATCAAAAATGAACTAAGGGATCAAAAATAATCAAAATGATCGAAAATGAACAACATGAACAAAATGCTCAAAAATGAACGAAATGATCAGATATGATCAGAAATGATCAGACATGATCAGAAATGACCAGAAATGATCAGAAATGATCAAAATTTAAAAAAAATAAAAAAATGATCACAAATGATCAAAAATTATCAAAAATGATAAAAAATGATAAAAAAAAATGAACAAAATTATCACTAGACTTTTGACAACAATGATTAGTTACGAACGTTTGAGTCATATAACTTATGACTCTATATGATATAAGAGTTACTATTTAGAACCAGCACGCCAATAGTTATGTTTAAGGGAAAACTTTTTTTCTGAATGTTTATAAAAAGTTGGAATTGTTTGCACAAACTATGACAAAGGGCTTTTCTCGAACTCGAATTTGTGACTCACTCGAATTCCAAAAGCCTTGTGAAATTTATAATAATTGAAAACCCCATGAATGGTTTTCGGTACTACTACTTTAATATTATATTAAATAATAATTAAATAATTTAGTCGAGTTCGAGAAGCACGTGTGCTTGTGCTCACAATGGCAACTTTTCATAAACATCCAAAAAAGTTCTTTTTTTAAAGATTTATAATATTCTTGAAGAAAAGTTGGTAAATGTATAAATGAAATCCAAAAACCACAAATGGGTAAATCATGAGGACAAACCAATCCATTGTTCATAGTCAGTTTTCGGAAGATTAGAAACCAGCGTGATTAAAAGGTATCGTACGATTATTAATTCATAGGAAATATCCTTTATTTCAAATAGACTATTTGTATTTCCAATGACGATTTTTAACTTCTGGCATAATTTAAAAAAAAAATGTGGTGGCCGAACTTAGACGGATTTCTTGTTACGTGGACTCTAAAATGATGAACCCTATAAAAATAGTTTAAAAACATCAAACCGATAAGAAAAATGATCAAAAATAATCACAAATTTTGATAAGAAATAATCAAAAAAATCGAATAAATATTCCAAAATAATAAGAAAAAAGGGTAAAACATTATAAACCCTAATAATTAAGAAATAAAAAAAATAAAAATAATAGAAAATAATAAAAATAATTAATAATAAAAAAATAAGAAATCATCAGAATTTATCAGAAAGCATCAGAAATTATCAGAAATTATCAGAAATTATCAGAAATTATCAGAAATTATCAAAAATAATCAAAAATATTTAAAAACTTAAAATAATACAGTCCTTACTCTCAATACGGACGCACTCAATACGGACGATTGCTTCCAATACGGCGCTTTTTGCGTAAAGGTCCCTAAAACAATCGAAAATTGGACACTTTATGACAATTAATTAATTCCAAAACGGACGCTATTTTCGACAATCAAAATGGTCCCTATTGGAAGTAAGGACTGTAATTAAAAACAGTTCAAAACATACGTAAGTAGCTCAAACTAATTTTTTCTTCAGTTCCAAAATATGTGGAGTGACTGATGATTCATGGATCAGGCCATACTGTATCTAACCATTTTTATATATTTTTAATGCTTTACATTATTCCGAATATTAAATTTATGTTTATAGATTGCGCCTTGCCGTAAAAATCCTCTGATATTTTTTTTTCTCAAGAAAATTACATTCGTAAATTTTTTTATAAACGAAGTCTATAATCAAGGATAAAAATATGGACAATTGAGCAGTTGATTCAGGGAAATATAAAATGCTCTTTAATAAAATTTAACTGTGAACTATCAAAGTTCATGCTTGTTATTCGGTATTTACAGTATTATCTTTATATACAGCATTTCCCCCATGTCTCGAAATCAAACTTTGAGCGGCACCAAGTTAATAATTGTTCCAAACAAATTATTCTTAAAATTAAAAATAGCAAACTAAGTTGACAAGGTGAACCACTTATAGACTATAAGTTATAGTATATTCTCAAACAACCGGTACTCAATTAGGGTTCTAACCACTAAGAGCGCATTTTTTGGTGAAGGCTACTTTCGTGACCATTGGTGGTCGCGAAAAATACCCGTTTATGAGTACTTTCGCGACCACAGCATTTGGTCGCAAAACCATACTTTGAACAACGATTCGCGACCATGTGGTCGCGAAACCATATTTTGAACAACGATTCGCGACCAAATGGTGTGGTCGCGAAAGAACTCATAAACAGGTTTTTTTCGCGACCACAAATAGTCGCGAAAGTACCCCACTCCCATTTTTTCAACAAATGTGCGGAGTACAGTCCTTACTTCTAATAAGGACATTTTTGATTCTGGAAAATAGCGTCCGTATTTGGGTGAATTGTAATAGTTTTCATTTTCGACTGTTTTAGGCACAAAAACTCTCCGTATTGAGCCTTCCAAAACCGGCCTGATAAACCCTCAGGTGGCCTGATAAACCCCAAGAGCGTAGGTGGAATACCTGGAAAATTTGCAAAACAAGGTGGCCGGATAAGCGCACGAGCGGGCAAATTCCCCTGATAAATCCTCAGAGGGTGTAGTAACAATTTTGGGGATCGGTTAACTCATATCGTAACATTTTGTACACCGTATACACAAGGTGCGCGGTGAGTTTTTGTAATATATATTTATAGAGGATACAAATCATTAAGAAATGTGTGCCTCCCAAACCATGAGAATTACCTACTTTTTTTTTATAATTTATCCATAAAAAACGGTTACAGTTGAGGATATCCTGTTTATGCAAAGAGCTTTGGACATACTGTATAATTTATTTGGCGTGTATTGTTTATATTATTTTGTATGATTTATTGGTATTCAATATTAAGTATGGTCACTTTTTTGCTTCCTATTTTGTAGTGTCGAAAATGATCCACGTTTTTTTTTAGAATTTATAATGTCTAACAATTCATGTACTTCAGCTCTTATTAAACCAAGATTTTTTTATTAAGTTTTGATGAAAAAACGACCAAAACCTGGAAAAAACATCATTAACAGTCATGCAAATCGAGTTTACTGTAACCGTCATGCGCATGCGGGGTAGCTAGCCCAATTTGCTCTAGCGCGCCAAACAATGAACAGATTGTTTTGATTATTTTTTTTATTTTGAAGCCCTGTTATTCTTCTCTTACTGGGGTGATTTTCAACCTTAACCCTCGTCCTCCACGGACCCACACGCAAAAACAATTTTCTTAAAAAAAATTCTCCCATATAAAAACGTAAATTGTTTTTGATTTCAAATCCGTTGTCCGTTTTTTATTATCACAAGCCGTTCTCTTTTTATTTGGAAATTAAGTGAAAATGGGTAGCTAGCTACTCAATATGCGCATGACTGTTAATACAGTCCGTCAAAAATTATAACTAAACTGTAATGGCATAGTGTGTGGGCTGATAAGTGGGAAAACTTTTTCGCGAAAAAGTTCCATAACAAAGCACCTAGTGTACACGATCCGTTTACTGTAGTTTTAAATCGCGCGGACAATGATTACGGCAAATAACCCGTTATGTTAACACCATCAAAGGTCAAAAACTGTTATCATAATGGGGTAGGGTTAGCATAGCTTATGTGGTCTAAGCTAAGCTAAACCAATGGAAAATTATGGCTTACATAAGCTAAGCTGGGCCAACCTTTTTTTTGCTTACATTAGCTAAGCTAAACCAAACTATTTTTTGGCTTTCAGCCTAATAGGTGAGCTAACCATTTATTGGCTTAGGTAAGCCAAGTCAAAGTATTTTCAGACTGGCTTATGCGAGCTAAGCTAAGCTAAGCCAAAATATAAGCCAAAATATAAGCCAAAATATAAGCCAAAACATAAGCCAAAACATAAGCCAACTTTGCCAAGCCCTGGGGTAGGGCGTTTGGTTAAATAATTGAAAATCGAACTTTATCAAATACCAAAAAAATCGTAACATAACGGAATATTGTTAACATAACGGTTGGTAACATAATGGATTGTGTGGTCTTTATTCAACTTCAGTATAAAATATAAGGTCAATATAAAGTCCGTTTTCCTTAAAACAAATATAACTACTAAAAATATAGGTACAAGAAAACAACATATTTTGATGTATGACATCAAAGTACGAGATTTATGAAGCATAACTTTCTAAATTCCTGAAAAAAAAAATGTCCGGAATTACACCTACCGGTCAAAACGGATACTTGAAACACAAGCGGAACATGAAATTAATTGAGTTTATTAATTGAAATCGGAAATAACCCATTGGTTCCGTCAGACTCTATAACATTTGACAGCACCAATAAATTGAACCCGTGCGAACCCAGTTTTTTTTTCGCTTCGATAGTCTGGGATTGCCCCGGACGTCCGGGGACACTTGACGACCACTAAAAACATTTTTATAGCTGATATTAACTGTCACAGAAACGTTTTCAGTTACACTTTCTTATTTTA
>SCLG01000059.1:483271-530728 GCA_004367875.1 Oikopleura albicans
GAACCCGTGCGAACCCAGTTTTTTTTTCGCTTCGATAGTCTGGGATTGCCCCGGACGTCCGGGGACACTTGACGACCACTAAAAACATTTTTATAGCTGATATTAACTGTCACAGAAACGTTTTCAGTTACACTTTCTTATTTTACCGAAATGGTTTTGATCATGTCAGAATTAAAATTACGATTTTATTGCGTCGGTCGAGGTTATAAAATGATAAAATAGCGAAAAATTAGACTAAATTATGCCATATAAAGTTACAAATAATTTATATACTACTTTTGTCGGTATCTTGCAATTGGTGTTTGGTCAAAAATACTTACATAGGAGGTGCTGAATAAGGGTGGTTTCTGCTAAATAAGGGTCGTTTGTGCTAAATAATGGTCGCTTGTACTAAATAAGGGTCGCTTATGCTAAATAAGGGTCGCTTATGCTAAATAAGGGTCGTTTGTGCTAAATAAGGGTCGCTTGTGCTAAATAAGGGTCGCTTGTGCTAAATTAGAGTCGCTTGTGCTAAATAAAGGTCACTTGTGCTAAATAAGGGTCGCGTGTGCTAAATAAGGGTCGCGTGTGCTAAATAAGGGTCGCTTGTACAAAATAAGGGTCGTTTTTGCTAAATAAGAGTCGCTTGTGCTAAATAAAGGTCGCTTCTGCTAAATACGGGCCGCTTTTTCGAAACATTTATAATATTTATTCAGTAACAATTTTAAGGGATGTAATTTTTATAAACTTCTAAAAAAACGCAGTTGAATTTTTGAAATCCGTGCGTTTTAGCCCGAATTCGCCCCTGGGAGTCAAGGTCACTGTCAAACATCATAGGTCACTGATGAGTCAACATGGCCCATTCTAACCCCATGTGAATAGTTACCGTTGTTTGTAAGACCGCCCGTTTCCCATGCAAATCACTGCACCCATCAAAAGTGGATTAAATTTGTCAAAGTTGTTGTAACATTGTTTATTTAGGATAAAGCAAAAAAGAAAAAAGAAGCCACTTCAGCAAAACTGCCATTCAGAAGCCTGTAATATTGACTTAACTCCCAGGGGTTCATTTGTGCAAGTTTGCATAAGTCACCCAACTGCATTTAAAATTTCGTTCAAACGCGTCTACTATCAAAAATTGTCGAGTGAAATTTCAATCGAATAAAAAAAATTTAATTCAATATGATCAATTCAGTTTTATGGGGTTTGACCTTATAACCACACCGCTTGTAGTGTTTTTTAGATTTTCAAAGCCTATAAGAAGATCTCTGTGAAAACTATAGCGTGTTTTTAAAGGGATAACATTTGGATTCTTTCAAAAATAAATTCAGCCATCAAAAGTAACTTTATGAAAATCAAAGTTGTTGTAACATTATTTATTTAGATTAAGCGTAAAAAATAAAAATTGACGTTCACGAAAAAAACTGTCATTCAGAAGCGTTTGATATTGACTTTTAAAAATGAAACCACGATAAGGATACGCGGGAAGCAACAGGAAGCGCATAATTTACATTAAAATGGAATAACTTTAAGTAATACGGTACGTAATGTAATTTTGGTCTATTTTAGTGAAGACCCCTAACGGGTTATCTTACCACTTTTTTGACCAAAACATATAAAGGTTAACTCGTCAGGTGGTGTATTTCAATCCATAATGAATTGCATCCACAATCTTTCTAATAAAGAGAATTTCTCTCTAACAAGAGAATTTCTCTTGTAAAATGTATCTTAATGTGTTAAAATATGAAACAGTCACATATAAAACTAATAAAATATATTTTTTTGTAAAAAATTGTTAAAAATATATGAACTTCGGTCATATTGTCAAGATATGGGAATTGGTCAAGAAAAAGGGACACCTATCATATGAGTCATCGCCTATGAATCATAGGGCAATCGGTCAAGAAACGGGGGGTCAACAAAAAAGTGATAGGACTGTATTTGCTGTACATTTGATACTTTGCATTTCAGCTCAAAGCTGAGCGATTTTCACGTAGGTTAAAAAATGACTGGAGACATACTGTTATTGACTGGAATCTTAATATTCAAAAGATGCATAATGTGTTTTTGAAGATGTTTGTAACCTACGTGAAAATTGCTTCGCTTTGAGCTGAAATGCACAGTATCTTAATTTTAACGAAGAATATTTTTTTTCTCTCAGAAAAAAAAACCGTCGGTTCGAAGCGTTGGATATTGACTAAATTACTATTATAGTAATGGCGCGATAAAAAAAAGCGCGGAAAGCCTCAGGAAACGCATAGTTTACATTAAAATGGAGAGTACACCGGAAGGGGGCTTTCTTCATTTTAATTGTCAAAAGTCCAATAGTAATTGTTCGGTGTGGTTTCCATCCACCATTGTTAAAAACCAACAATTTCTATTTTATCTATTATTATGCCAATTGAGCATAAAAAGGCGTAACCAGGAAAATGAGCATTTAAAGGGGATATTTGGGCCGGCTGTTCAAATTGCTTCAATACGCATTTTAGTGATGATTTCACACAATGATGAAAAGATATCCCTTATAACAGCATTTTCCTGCTAGTTCCTGTCATTTTGCTGGGTTTTTTCATAATAATAGAAAAAACAAGTGAGTAAAATTGCTGATTAAAACTTTCCAAGAAAAGTTTTTCGGGGAAAATTCCATAATTGGTTTTCAGGGAATATTTCAGTAAACAGGAATATTCATATACACCCCGAGGGCAGTTATCGGGCGTCCAGTTACCGGGCAGGTTGGCTCGCTCGTGTTATCGGGCAGTTTTTTACCTCAAAAAATGTTTCATTTCTATATCGGGCACACTGCGCAGTTATCGGACAGGTTTTTTGTCGGGAAACACACCCGATAACTGCGCAGGTGATGTATAGACTGTCGGGTATTTTTCTTTAAAAACATTTAAACAACATTTTAACATTTTAAACAAAATTCAATAACACCACCTGCGTCGTTATTTTACCACCCGTTGTTACCAAAATTCCGTTATGTGACCACTTATTGAGATTTAATGAATTTCGATTTACAATTATTAAACCAAGGCCCTACCCAATTATGTTACCAAAATTCCACAATGTTACCAGTTTTTGCGATTTAATGGTGGTAAGATAACGGCGCAGGTGGTGTATCTTAACAAAATTCAATTATCTTATCAGTTTTTGAGCAAAACAGTTGTTTAGATAACTGGTTAGGTGGTGTATGTAGACAACAGTACTTATTGTACGTATCAAGTACCTATGTTTTTCAATAATTTAATATGTCACCCAGCATGATTGACGGGCATAATCAATATGATCAATAACGATTATTAAAAAATAAGTAAAATAATCTGATAAAGTAAGGTTGTATAATACCCACCCATATCCGTAATTAGGCCATGGAACGATCATTGAAGGTGATATACAGTGTGGAACAAACATTGCGGAACAAATTTATGAGTCGACTTCAATTTCATGCTGCGATTACCGCCTGTTAAAAATTCCATCCAATTTGAAACCTACTCATGGGTAAACACTACTAATATACACGCCTAATTCTCAGAAGACAATGTATATATTAGTGTCAAAAATAATTTTTAATTGCATCGTCAAAATGCTGAATTGTATCAAACAAATATGCAGTATACTGTACACAGGGTGCGCAGTTATCTTGCGAAAATTGCCGCTCGTACGCTTAGCTTGCGATTCTTCAAAAAAAAATTTCGGGACTATTGCCCATGCACTTAGCAGTTATCTTGCGAAAAAATCATGTCTTTTTCACTTTTTTCCGATAATATCATGTCTTAATTACATTTCTTATGGGAACCTTTAATTTTTAAATGGTTATAAGCTGAACCCAGTCTTATTGTGCGAAAATTTCTAGCAAATACGATTGTCCCGTTATCTTACGAAATCATGCATTTTTTTGTGTTTTTCGGCGTTTCCGCCTACGCATTGAGCAGTTATGTTGCGAAAAACGCTTATCTTGCGACTTTTCGATGACCAAGTTACTTTCGCGACTATTTGGTCGCGAATTATTTTTCAAAATATGGTTGTCTGTGTTGTGTTTTGAGAGTTTCGCGACCATTGTTTTTAAATAGAAAAAAATGGTCGCGAAACCTTTTTTAAAACACCATTTCGCGACCAAATGGTGTGGTCGCGAAAGTACTCATAAATGGTTCTTTTGCGATCACAAATAACAGCAGAACTTTCACATCTCTGCTTTCAAGGTCGATTATTAACTTTGACTAGGGGATAACCGAGCTTGTACATATCGTGTGATATCGAGATGAAAATAGAAATGACAGACATATCTCAAGTTTGAGACACATCTTGGGGCCATACTTATCGATGCTGCGTATTTTATCACAGAAAAATGCTTTTAAAATGTTTATCGAGCATCACTGATGCTGCATCAGTAGTCAACGTCACAAACTCAAAAAACGCTTTCTCAATNCATCGGCCGCTAAAGAAAATGCGAACTTGAATGATTCGGAGCTCGCGATATTTTTTAAAAATTATTGAGAAGTGTCTCGATCTGACGCTAGAGAGCAATTTTGTTTCTCTAGAAGGGTCTTATTTCCAGACAATAATGATAAGTCAATTTTTGGCCAATTTCACATGGTCTACGGTGGACCGTCCACCCCCTAGGCTGAGTATGTACGTGTCACCATTTTCATGACAGAGCAGCCCCGAGAAGCAAGCTGAGTGTGCGTGTGTAACCAGTCCCATAACAGAGGGCCCGCGAAGCGGGGCTGAGTGTGGGCGTGTAACCAGTCCCAGATCCTTAAAAGCGTCGCGGGCTGCTCTGTCATGGGACTGGTTATACGCGCATACTCAGTCCCGCTTCGCGGGGCTGCTCTGTCATGGGACTGGTTATACGCGCATATTCAGCCCCGCTTCGCGGGGCTGCTCTGTCATTTGACTGGTTATACGCGCATACTCAGCTCCGCTTCGCGGCACTACTGTGTCATGGTACTGGTTATTCCTGCATACTCAAATTTTTTTTCTTAAACCCGATAATTATCGGTCAAAAATTTTTCAAAAAACGTTTCTAAGTCAGCGTTTTTTATTCAAAAATACATCCTTAAACATTTGAAACCGATTTTTATCGGTCAAATCAAAAAATGGATTTTTTGTCAAAAAAATGGATTTTTTGTCAAAAAATACGTCTACAAGCTTTCATACCGATAATTATTACCATTTTTCCCCCAAAACCGATATTTATCGGTGAAAAATCTGTTGAAAAATTCATGTTTTTCGTTTTCATGTTTTAAAATACGTCTATAAGTTATAGACTATAGGTTATAGACTATAACCTTTGGAAACCGATAATTATGACGCTTATTTGTCTCAAAACCGATAATTATTGGTCAAAAATCGGTCAAACACAAAAATGGACATTATTTTCGTGTTTTTCAGCGCAAAAGACCTCTAAGTAGTTACATTTCAAAACCGGTATTTTCCATTACTAGATTGCCTATTACCGATAAATACCGGTAAAACCGGTTTGCCCGAAAAACTGCTAAAAAATCGGATTGCCCGTCCGAAAATACATCAGACACCAAAATTTCATTAATTTTGGAGGGTGTAGGAAAAAGTTAGCGACTCCAGACCTCGCACCGTGGACAGCCCGACGGGACTGTATGTGATTATGACAAACTGCAATAGGACAACGACTGTGATAATTTTACGACTGAAAGATTTGGAATAGGGAAACGAAGAGCTTAAATTATGAGTTGGAGGAAAAACAAGCCAAATTGGCTTATGGCCCAAGTTATGGGACACGATTTGAGCCCATTGATCCGAGTTTTCTAAGAAGTTTTTTTCTCTGAATGGCTACAAATTTTGTTTTGGGTCGACTTATGTTTTTAACTCTCAGGGGGAAGGAGTTTTTGGGAACCCGTAGGGGGAAAATGCTTGTAAATAAACACGCACTTTAAAAATTTACAATAATTCGCAATCATTCATCGATCTGACTAAATTGATTTGGGCCACCAGGGCCCCCTAGAAAGCTGTTTGAAATCTCCAAACTACGCAAAAAATAACACCGTCAATCGAATGTTCTGGAAAAGTTGAGGGGGGTCACCAATACCCGTTTTGCCCTACGGGGCCTCCATATGCCTTCAATCGACGAAAAAAACCAGTTGCGTGTCTATTTACACGCACTTCCCCCTGTGAGTTAAAGTACGTTTCTCATAAAAACTGATCAAAGCTCTAGAGTGGTGTGATGGACCGTGAAAGGGTGTTCAAGCTTTGAACTTCAACGTTTTCCCAAATTGATATGGTTGTTTGTTTGTCTCTAGGAAATTTTTTTTTTTTCAAAAACCTGTAAAAAAATATACAAAACGTATAATCTGATTTTTTTCATATCATAAGGGATCCCTTTTTTCCTGACGACCTGACTCACCCTAGTGCCTATAGTTAGGGTAGTCTGCATTTTTTAAACAGATCGACCCTACCAGTGGTAGGCTACCACTTCATTTTAAATCAAAAAATATATTATTAAAAAATATATATTAAAAAATGTACATTAAAAAAAATCTTCACAAAAACCGGAATCTTCACAAGAAATTGGTGCATTAATGATTTATTAATCTGAGCATATTTTTTTATAATATCATGTTTCACTAGGGCGGAGCCAATGGCTGGCTAGTTATTTGCCATTTATGGCAGAATGACTGTACCAAGCCTGCCCAAGTACAGTACAATCATTAAAACATAGACGCGAGCGTGGTGTGCGCGTATGGGGTTTGTATTAATGCGGCGCGCAAATGAAACTTGAACAGCTTCTGACAAAAATGCTCACTAAAAAGAATTGAGACGTTTCGATCTCAAAAGCGCGGTATTCGACAACTAGGACGTACTGTATTGTCAATTTTATTTGTCAAAATAATTTTGAACACTTTCGAAAAACCGCGAACTTTCTCGCGGTCAGCCTATTGTAAAACAATCACGAATACTAATTGTAATAATCGCAAAATTATGATCGCACTAATTTTTGGCCATGAGCAATTGCCTTTTCGACTTAATAAGTCAAACTTTCTGAAGTATTGACATAAAGACGACTGAGGCCCTCGAAAAAAGCGACGGATAATTTGTTTTTATTGGCGAAGCTGCCCTACAGGACGTCACATAATGTTGATGTTTTATTTTCTTATTTTTCATCCATCCAAATTCGGAAGTACAATATGGCCTGGAGTTTTGTGACCGGCAACATGAAAAACAATTAAAGTTGACTGTGACAAGAATGTAAAGAGGAAATACGGACGATTTCTTTTTAAGTTGTTTGGCACAGATCAAATACGGCAGATGGCCTTTTCAAATAATATTACATGTTCCTGTGGACCATACTGTCATGTTTAAGTACCAAATAACAAAATATCCAACGAATTCATCATACATACAAACACACTAATCATATTCAGAGTCTAAATTAAACTGTCCCGCGAGTTTCTTCAAAAACTCGCAACTGTTTATACAAAAGTTCGCGAGGGTGGACCAAACTGTCATGTTTAAGTACCAAATAACAAAATATCTAACGAATTCATTATACAAACAAATACAACAATCATACTCAGAGTGTAAATTATACTGTCCCGCGAGTTTTTGTCAAAACTCGCAACTGTACATACAAAAGTCCGCCATTCTGTTCTTTGCAAGCCATTAGAAGAAATATTAATATCGCACTATTAAAATTATCTATACTGTATTGAGTATACAGGTGGGAAGCAAAGTAAGGTCATTTTTTCTAAAGCGACCCGTATTTGACACACCCAAAGCTTTGACCATATACTGTTTGAACAATCATCGCATTCCACGTAGCCACGCTTCGCGGGTCCATTTGGTAATCCCATAGGGTTATAACAACTTATGTAGCCCCGTTTCGCGGGCCCACTTGATAACCCAATAGGGTCATCGCATCCTATGTTGCCCCGCTTTGCGGGCCCATTTGGTGATCCAATATGTCATGACATCGTATTTTGTCAAAATGAGTCTGGTTTTTCAATTTTGTTTTTCAAATTCGGGTTCTACGGGTTAAATTTCATCATATACGTCAGTTTTGAAAACAATCTATTTCTCCCACAAAAAAATGGGAACGGGAGATTTAGATAAAAACGCAAGAAAATAAACGGCTATTTTTTATAGCGAAAGCTGAGTAGTCGTAAATTGAAAATTACTACTATCCATCTATCAAGTGTTGAAATCAAACTGTATATTCAAGGCATAAGTTTGTCGGCCAGTTCAAAAATAGTATTAAGAAAATACTAATCGAGAAAGTAACGCTGACGTTGCGTTAAACTTAATAATATGTAATATCAATGTTGCGATATGATACTCAAATAAGCTTATCCATTGATAGGAATCGAAATCCAGTTGGCGAACGAGAACTTTGTCCAAATCCGATTTAGATTGCTTACCTACCTAAATAATCACTTGTATAAGAACACTTTTAGAAAGCACGTTACGCAATAAATAACGTTATAACGTTTCATTTCTACTGTAAATGAATATAGATTGTTCGGAGTGAAAAAAGACGGTGTTTACAAATGAAAAAAAAAAACGATTTGAGCTAATACTACTGTAATTATTCCTAATTTCTAGTATTAGCTCAAATCGTTTTCACTTGACAACAAATTGTTGACAACATTATGTCTATTTCACTCCGACCTATCAATACAAAAAATATTTGAGAAAAAATTTTATTCTAGAAACTAATACTCATCTAGAAATTAATACGCGTTTTAAAATGAAAAAAAGGAAACAAGAATTATGTTTATTTTTATATTATTTATACACATGAATAAGTCGAAAAGCAAGAGAAATAATTGTAAAGGAGGAAAGCGATGAAATTTTTCCCCCGATGCGTATTTATTTCGAGAATTAATAGCGGTAAATTTTGAGCTTTGACACACCGTATTTCAGAAAAGAAGAGTATTCTAGAAAAGTAGGGTATTTTCGAAAATAGTGGTATTTTCGAAAATAGTGGTATTTTCGAAAATAGTGGTATTTTCGAAAATAGTGGTATTTTCGAAAATAAGAGCATTTTCAAAACAACTTTTTAGTGGCATGAACGCGATCAAGGTGAAAAATTAATTTTCCAAGTTATACGATAGTCAAACCAGAATTTTCCTTGCAATACACTTTATACAGGTGTGTTTTTTCAAACTCATTAAAATTGTCTTTTGTGGCCATTTTGGACCCCAAGAGTTAATTTTAATTTGAATCTGTCATAATGACATTTTTTGTCGCTGAGTGATGCTAAATACGGTAAACGCAAAAATAAATTGGTTTTCCTGCTTTCGATTTTGACTGGGGACACCCCTTCTTTGACTTGTAAGATTCGTGATAGCTGAACTCAAACAGCATTTATAAAAGCAAAATCAAGTTACGATGATATACAGTTCTTGATGCTGATTGGGTACCGTTCTCGATGAGTCACTATTTTCGATGACTAATTCAGCATAGTTGTTTTTATCATCACACAGAGCTGTTTGAATTAAGCTATGACGAACATTATAATAAGACTTTTAGAAAGCACGTTACGCAATAAATAAGGATATGTTTTCAAATAAATCGGCTTACTGCACCGGACACTTTTGATCTCGTATGCCCTCTTATTAGGCTCATACACAGTATTATTAAATTAGAATACTGCATTAGCTCAGATACCGCTGATTCAGATACAGTCTGACAAAATATAAATGTTTGGTTTTTCGCTTCGGTAAAAAAATTACCGCGGTAATACTTTCATTCGCTAAAATTATTATACTAATAATACAGAGAATCAAAAAAGTGTACGAAACGGAACTGCGATGCATTTTTTTTTCTATGGCCATACGAGAAGGTCTTCATGATTTGTCCAATTTTTTTTTTGTATTTATAAATGCGTTACAGTCCTTACTTCCAATACGGACGTTTTTGATTCTTGAAAACAACGTCCGTATTGGGGTGAATTGTCCTAAAGTGTCCATTTCGACTGTTTTGTGGACATTTTTCACAAAAAGCGTCCGTATTGGAATAAATTGTCCGTATTGAGTGGATCTGTATTGAGAGTAAGGACTCTATTAATCATTGTTCCTTATTTTGTTTAACCCCCAAACACGATTATCCAAAAATTTCCCAAACACGAATTATCCAGGTACAGTCCACACCCCAAATCAGTTATGATATCTGGGAATTTGTCAAGATAGAGGAAACGGACCATATGAGTCATATAGCCCAAAGATCTGTCAAGATATGGGATTTTTGTCAAGACATGTGTTGTAACGATATGGGCTATACAACTGAACTTGCTTTGTGAGCGATTTTAAAAGACAAATTTAAAAAGAAAATTTTAACTCGCAGGGGAAGTGCGTGCATATATGCACACGACTTGGTTTTTCGTCGATTTAAGACATAAGGAGGCCCCGTATGGCAGAATTGGTATTGTTGACCCCCTCAACTTTTCGATTAAATTCCATTGGCGGTATTTTTTGCGTAGCTTGAATATTTCAAACAGCTCTCTAGGGGGCCCTGGTGCCCCAAGTCAATTTCTTAATAGTCAGATCGACGTAGTTTGACGAGCTCTACAACTTCGCTTTACCAGTTTTACCAGAATTATTGTGAATTTTTAAGTTTTTACATACGTGCACACAATTTCCCCCTACGGGTTATCAAAAAGTCCTTCCCCCTGAGAGTTAAGGTCGGAATAAAATCATGCTATTTTGTACACAAGTTCATACGGTTCGAAAACGTTTTTAACCCGTGTGGATTAAACATATTATTCTATAATGAACCGCTAAAAAAGCAACCGTGAAGATTAACCAGCCAAAATTGAAAGCCAAATTGGTCAGATTAATCACAGACTTTTTTTATTTTTATTGTTTGTCATATATTGTGAACGTGACGTTGCTTTAACCCGTTGTGCAAATTCAACTGGATTTTTTTTAATCTGTAGGTCGCTTTCTCTGACGCTTTGAACAACGTTTTGGTGTAATCTTATTCAATTCGAAATAAATCGCACCTGATTTTACGGATTTAAATGTGCACATTTAAAGAAACCGAGAGTCATAAAACGGAATAAAGCTTTATAAAGGAGATTTCAGAAGTCAGAAATATCTTATCCGGTTTCGTCCTTAACTCGTGGACGACCCAAGGAAGCGCGTGTTTGCAGTTCTTAAAATTTTACCAAATATTTTCAAAATTTTACCAAAGATTTTCAAAGATTTTCAAAAAATTTTCAAAAAATTTCAAAGATTTTCAAAGATTTTCAAAGATTTTCAAAGATTTTCAAAGATTTTCAAAAATTTTCAAAGATTTTCAAAGATTTTCAAAGATTTTCAAAGATTTTCAAAGATTTTCAAAGATTTTCAAAACTTTAAAACTTGAGCGTCTTTTCAGTCACACACGGCGAGGCGTAACGGGCTGTCTTGTCATATGATTGGTTAAATATGCCAAATTTGATATAGGGTCTTATTCAGTTTGTCTATTTTTAGACATAGTATTTTTATGTTAAATTGTCCTTAAAAAAGTGAAAAGTTTTCATGTAACATTTCGAACTTACATGAGGGTTATGACCGCATGTGTAAACATCTGTACTTACTCCTACATGGCCACTTAATCCGTCATGTACAACTGAATGAATGTACAGTATGTACTCGACAAAATGGAACACACTTTATTGGCCTTTTTGGTTCAAAAAAGAACCTACAAAGTTGGAGTACACCCCCTGCGCCGTTATCGGGTCACCCTTTATTGGTTAAAAACCCGTTGTCAAAATTTTGTCCTCGAAATGTTGACCCGATAACGGCGCAGGGGGTGTATTATGTTTACCTATAAAGTAACACGTTAAGGCTTAATGTAAACCAGTGTTTTCATATCGGGAGCAACTGGTTAACGCGTCGGGTACAATCTATCTGCGTCGAGCTTGGTGACGAATTTACAACCCACACCAGTAGGTCAATATTTTCGCAGACATGGTTCGCCCTTCATGTCGCGTTGGATCTACACCAATTGCGCAGTTATCCGGCAAGTTTCACGAAAAAAAAAGATAATTGCGCAGGATGCCGGATAACTGCTACAGGCGTAGACGGAATAGAGAACAATATGCCGGATAACTGCGTAAGAAGTTTTTGAAACAATTTTTTTGGATAAAAACCTGTCAGATAACAGCAGGAGCGGGCCCACCTATCGGATAATTGCCCAGGTAGTGTATAACATTATGTGGATCGTTTACTCGATTTCTTAGAGTACCCCAAAAATAATATCGGGCATCAATCCAAGGCCGGGTTAAATAATTAAAAACTAGTTTGATTGGCTAAACAAACCGACATTTACCAGCGACGTAGTACAGTACCCCCCTAAATGATTCAATGACGTTTTCCAAGCCTCATCCAAAACCCACAAGTAGCATTATTATTGATATATTTGTATTAAAAATTTAAGCTGACATTTTAAACCCATATGGCGCTTACTCGTCCGAATCAAAAATATAAAAAAAACTAACAGGGCATCCATTTTGGAATTTTATGAGCAGCCAATGTGTTTAAACTTAAGAACAAAACCTCAAACCTGTCAAACATATGTCTGATCATTGCTAAACAATGAACCAAAAAATATAAATATGGAATTATAAGATCTGTATGGAACGGTCTCGCGGGAGTTAAAATATTTCTTTTATTTATGTTTTTCCCATTAACAGCCAAGCTAAATGTTTTTAATGATTTTTGCGTTAACTCCTAAACATGAAGTTATGCAGTTTGTCGCAACGGGCTCCGGAAACACATTTTTATGATACAGGGGGAGCGCTAAGTAAGGGTAGGTTTCGTATTTTTCGAAAACTACCCTTACTTAGCGCCCCAACCCTTACTTGGCGTTGTCACTTGTACTAATTTTGTCTTATTTTGATATAAGGCTGACACGCTAATTCTTTAATTTTATTAAAAAAAATACTTTTTAAGTACGAACATAATCATATAGAACAAAAAAAAATTGAATTTGACACCCATATCTACGTTTAAGTGGCGTACCGTTACTTGGCGGCGAATTTTTCCGCGAAATGAAAGCTACCCTTACTTGGCGCTCCCCCTGTATGCGTTATTAAATGAGATTACATCCAAAAACAACATAAGGAGTCCGCAAGTTAATATTAATAGTTAAAATAAGCATAATTTTGCGTGGGAAGTATTCAGCGTCGCTTTCAACTGACAATCACATTAGACCAAGCAGATGTGTCGCTTTCTAACGTGATGACTGATACGACTCGTATCATACGAGTGAAGTCGCCAATTTTAAAATACTTTATATCATGAGTACAGTAAGGAACGATTTTTGCTGAAGGATGTGTCCAAAACTTCCAGAAATGAGCATTTTAAGGGCAGAAAAGAACTATTAAAAAAATTTCGATCTTTGGATGAAAGTCCGTAAATGATTCATCAGTCACCCAGCGGCGCTCTGTAAAACATTTTCCCATACAGTGCAAAACTCGAGGCTGTCTGTTAATTATCGATTTTTTTGACCTGGCAAGCGCGTCATTTCATTGGCTTAACACGCATAATATCACGTTGCATGGTCTCCTAATGGACCAATCACAAACTTTTACGCAATTTCTTAACGCAATTTTCAATCACTATAAAATTTCCGNATTTTAAACCCATATGGCGCTTACTCGTCCGAATCAAAAATATAAAAAAAAACTAACACGGCATCCATTTTGGAATTTTATGAGCAGCCAATGTGTTTAAACTTAAGAACAAAACCTCAAACCTGTCAAACATATGTCTGATCATTGCTAAACAATGAACCAAAAAAAAATATAAATATGGAATTATAAGATCTGTATGGAACGGTCTCGCGGGAGTTAAAATATTTCTTATATTTATGTTTTTCCCATTAACAGCCAAGCTAAATGTTTTTTAATGATTTTTGCGTTAACTCCTAAACACGAAGTTGTGCAGTTTGTCGCAACGGACTCCGGAAACACATTTTTTTGATACAGGGGGAGCGCCAAGTTAGGGTAGGTTTCGTATTTTTCGAAACCTACTCTTACTTGGCGCCCCTACCCTTACTTGGCGTTGTCACTTATACTAATTTTGTCTTATTTTGATATCGGCTGACACGGTAATTCTATAATTTTATTTAAAAATACTTTTTAATCACGAAAATAATCATATAGAACAAAAAAATTGAATTTGAGAAGTTCTCAATGAGAACCATATCTACGTTAAAGTGGCGTACCGTTACTTGGCGGCAATTTTTTTCGGGAAATGAAAGCTACCCTTACCTGGCGCGCACCTACCCTTACTTGACGTTCCTACCCTAACTTGGCGCTCCCCTGTATGCGTTATTAAATGAGATTACATCCAAAAACAACATAAGGAGTCTGCAAGTTCAAAGCGACGCATCCCACGCAAAAATATGCACCTTTTTAATATTAATATTTAAAAGAAGCATAATTTTGCGTGGTAAGCGTCGCTTTCAACTTGCAATCACATTAGACCAAGCAGATATGTCGCCCTCCAACGTGAGGACTGATAAGAGTAAAGTTGTCAATTTTAAAGTACTTTAAATCCTTAGTACAGTGAGGAACGATTTTTGCTGAAGATGTGTCCAAAACTTCCAGAAATGATCATTTTAAGGGCAGAAAAGAACTATCAAAAAAACTATTTCGATCTTTGGATGAAAGTCCGTAAATGATTCATCAGTCACCCAGCGGCGCCCTGTAAAACATTTTCCCATACAATTTCTTAACGCAATTTTCAATCACTATAAAATTTCCGATTTTTTTCAAATGAATATTTAATGTATATATGGCCAAAAATTGGTCAACCAGAAATAATGACCAAACCAAAGAAAAAACACCGTTTTTCCCCTTAGTCTGTCAATTGAGTTCTAATAAATCACCATTGATTACCCTTTTCAGTGGTCAGACCAAATTTGGAAATAACAAAAAAAATATTGAAATCAATTATTTGGCGACAGGTCGAAAAAAAAATTGTACTTATTAAAAAGTGACATGCTTGACGGATGTCTTTGTGGTCATTTCAGATATAATTGTTTTCGAACGAAAAAAGTGGTCTTGAAGAAGTTTCGGCTGACTTATTTCTCAACTATTTTTGTTTTTTCATTATTATTTCTATTATTTCAAATAAATACTCCTGCTTTCAGTTTTTCACCCCGGTTAAAATAAAAGTGCTCATTTTGGGGAACTGGTGGCTTAATTCATTTTTTTCTGAATTAAGAACTTTCTTTTGTGTACTAGACGGTTTTGTCTTGTTACCGGGTAGGTTTCCCATTCGATTTCTTATTTGGTTGTTTAATTAAACAGAATCCGGAAACATATAAATTACATATAAATAAAATTACCAGCAGCGCGGTGAGTTGTTTGCGTGACTAAAGGACGCTAGCCAATAGGAGACGCCTATAAAAAGCATGAGCTAATAGGCGCGCTTGTAATTCAGTGCTGGCGTCTGTAACTGCTTATTACATATAAATAAAATTACATATAACATATAAATTACATGTCAAGCCCTGCGCAGTTACCGGGTACTTTTTAATGAGGAGTGTGGCTCAATAACCGTTTAAACTGCAGTGTATAATGAAGGGGACAAAAAATAATTTAGGTCCAATTTCCGTAACAAAGTCCATTTCCTGGAACAAATGGGACTTTCACTAAAAATCGAAAAGCGCCCCGTTATTGGCCTACCCCCTGTTCATAATAATTAAAAACTGTATTTACTTTTCTGACAGTGAACCATTGTATACATAAAATAATGAAAAAAAATGAAGTCAATTATTTGGTGAGGGGTCGAAAGAAAATTGTATTTATTAAAAACTGACATGCTTGACGGATGTCTTTGTGGTCATTTCAGGTATAATTGTTTTCGAGCAAAAATTAAAAAAAAAACGAAAAATAAAATATTTGATGTTTCGTGCCGCTCGTCAAGGAGTTTCGAAAATATTCGGTCAGTTATTTAACAATTGACAATGTTGCAAATGCGGTTTCGTCATTGCCAAATACTAATGTACAGCGGAATTACTTTTTTTTTCGCCGGCCCTAGAAACAAGCACAACATTTTGCAATTTACCAATCTTGAATAAACAATCCAGCACAGGTTTGAAACTCCCTATGATTTTAGGGTAGTTCTTGAAAACGCCACACTTTTGGTTTTTCGTTTTTAACGGGTAAACAAAGCGAAAAAGCAAAATTATTATATAATTTGCCGTTTACCGTCCATTTTTTTAACTTCACAAAAAAGTGCCTACGCATTGACCCGTTAACCGTCCAAAAACAAGTTAACCGTTCAGTTTAAAAAAATGAGAGTGGAAACGCGCTTTGACGCTAGAGAGCATTTTCGCTATAAAGGGTCTATTCGATTAACATATGCTCTCTTGCGCCAAATCGTGTTTGCGATTTTTCTTTCGTTTTTTTTCACCATTTTTCCAACGTTACTCGTAAATTTTTGTTTTAACTCTCATGGTCTTCGGATAAATCTGTACACATTGGTTTATTTATAAAAAGCTTTACAACTAGTAAATGCCAAATATAAAAAAACATAATTATAGCGTCGAAAATGATGTCCCATTAAAAACCATCATACGGTATAAATCGTCGTGCGGTTTGAACCATACCTTAATTACCGGGCGGTATAAGCTTTGTTGTCTATCGGGCGAATAATGGCCCTAATTATGTTTTTGTCTTGATCGGCGACCAGAATTCGCGGTATTTTTTGATGATTAGACATTTTAAATTTCATTTCGATCAAATCATAACGATGTTTTATTGACATGGCCATTATGGTATTAGCATAATTAGTATTTTGACATGTTTTTTTAACAGACACTATGTCAGTCTCGGGCCATCTATCAGTTTTAGGACCATTTTCGAACAGGCAGGCGACTACAGTCCCCACCTTCCAGTTGTGTAATTTGCGTTACAAAAAAAAACGTGCACAACTGGGCAGTCGTGCAAAACTAAGCAGTCGCTCATATTGGCATGTTTTCCGTTTTAGCTACACTGGGTTGCCCAGGGAAACTTGCCCTACAACTTTTAAGGTTGGATTTTCGAATTCAAACGGTACATTATGGGTCAAGGAAAAATTTACAAATCTGTATTTTGATTTTGATTACTTAAAATATAACATTTGGTAAGCTTGGCAGCGACGTAAATTTTCTCGAAAAATGCACAATTTTTTAGTTATCCTTTAATTTTGGGATGTAAAAAAGTATTTATAGCTTTGTTCTCCGAGTTATCCAACCATTTTATACTTTACTCTCATTATATTCATTTGATAGCGATTTTCTGTTTTTTTTCATAAAATTGATCATTCATGATAATATATGATCATTTTGGTAAAATAAGGAAAACATGAGTATCTCCCAGTTCCAAGCAGTTTCAAAGCTCAAAGTGGAATCAAATGGGAATTTTAGACGAAATATGAGATCGTTGTCAAGATATGGGAACACCGACTGTTCGATCGCTTCTGATTTTTTCGTCAAAATCCAACCTAGCTTAGATTTTTATTCAAATGTGCTGTAGGATAAGAGGCCCAACCTGAAAACGGAGAAACTTGAAAACGGAGAAACCTGAAAACGGAGGAATTTTGCCAAAATAGCCTCTAAAATGCTTTCTAGCGCCAAAACTTGTCTCCCTTTTCAACTTTTTTTTATTTCATCAACGTAATCTACGCATCAAACTGCATTATTTTTCCATGTAGAAAAGTTTCTCCGTTTTCAGTTCGTGCCGGACAGGGTACTTTTTTTGGTTTTCTCGACTCAGTTTGGCGCCATTTAGAACTTTGTGAATACAGTAGCATTTTGGAATTCAAGTAATTTTATATTTTAATCCGATGATTTGCATCGTGAATGCTCATTAACATTTAATTTGAGGTTCGAAAGTTGGAATTCATTAATTAGGAACAATCGATTTCTTGGTCTTCTGCCAGATATAATTACATACATTAGGGTTACATTAAGGCAACTAGTCATCTGGTAATGAGCCTCATATTAAATAAACTGTTTTTCCTATACCGATTAGCGTCTTCCTCTTCCAACTTTGCTTAAAATTCTAGTCTTGGGACGGAGCACGACAAATTTTGTAAATTAAGTTTTATAGTAACACCAGTTAGATTAACAGTAACTTTTGGCCAAAAACTGTTTAATCAATAGTAATTAGGTTTTTTCCTGTTATTCCAAATGCATCCAAAAAATGCATCCAAATTTTATATCCATTTTTGTTCCATTTGAATACACGGGGTGCGCCGTTATGTTTCATAAACAATTCAAAAATAGTGAAACATAATGGCCGGAACGGGAAAAAAAGTGAAACATAACAGCGTATGGCGTTACATATACTGTATTTGTATATGATATACAAAATAAAAATAAGGTAAAATTTGGTAAGATTTGGAACATTCTAGAGTGGCCCCTCTTATCTTTCATCATGTGACATATCAGGCAAAATTCCTACGTATAATACGCAATTTGCGATGTTATCTTCGCAACCGGTTTGCAATTTTCCCGTTTTTTGGAAATTTACTGGGTAAAACAGCCCACAGTGCTCCTGGACACTCATATCAGATTTGCCCTTCCAGAATGAGAATTTTAAAAATTTTAAAAAGGGATTCCGGGTAAGTTTGACACGGCGGTTTTTTGAGCCGGTTACATTTTTCGATTTCCGGTTTTTCCGGTTTTCATTTTTTTTTTCTAGAGACCCGAAGTGACCGGAAATAACCAGAACCACCCAGTGTAGTTAAATTAACAAATATTATATTAATGTTTTTCATTATATTTTTTTTTCTTACAATTCTATTCTTAAAAAAAACGGAGTTTGACTGGATGTTAAAAAAATCTAGTGTGATGGATTAAGAGTCTCCTTGAAGGCTTCTGCGTAAACTTCCTGAGAATGATACAGCTGCATTTTAATTCTGTCAAACCACTCTAGGTAAGATGATGAAAATCAAACACTTAAATTGAAAGAAAAAATCAGTCTATAGTTTTAGTGGTAAGTAGCTTTGGTTCAATTCATGCCTTTCCCTTTTGGAAATCAAGTATGTGGCCTTTCCTTGGCTTCCAAAATTGGAATTTAGTGAACCGTTCCGCTGTATTTGAAAGCCTTGTGCAACAAAACTGTAAGTTTGAACGGCTTGCTAGTTAACTACAATCACCGTTATTCAATACAGTCCCGACTCTCTTAATGTGCACCCTATTGATGTGCACGACTGCCGCGGCATGCCGTGATGTGCACTTTTTCATCAAAATAAAAAAAAACAGATTCTTTAATTTTACCTCGACCCAAAATGTACCGTTTGAATCCAAAAATCCAACCTAAAAAGTTGTCTGACAAACCAGTTAAGCAAAAAATAGAAAAATGTGTAATGTTGACCGACTACCTTGATGTGCACTATAGTGTATATATACACTGTACCTAAATGATAGGTAGGATCAAAGGTCAGTACAAGATAAAATCAAACGGAACAAAAACTTGCATGTCTCTACTACATTATAAGTACAACCAATGCTGGAAACGTTGACCACATTTCCCTAACGCTCCCAGCACTGATTACAGCTAGTTGTAATACTAGAGCCAGGTTCAGCAACAGCCATCTGGCCTTGTCAACTGGAAAATTGACTGGGCAGTTAAACAGGCCAACTAATATTTATTTTTGGACACGAGAGGCCAGCTTAGCACAGCTCATTTAAAGTTTTTTGCTCAGCAGGCTAGTTCGGGACAGCTGGTTGTCCAGTTGAGCTGTCTCGTTGCTGCCCAGCTGTAAATATAACATTCCACTGAATTTACATCATAAGGCTGTAATATTATTAAAAAGAACTAAGACTCTCATACAGTTCCATCAGCAGTTGACCATTTTATAGTGGCTTTTCATTCTCGAAAATAGCGTTCCTTATGAAAAGAATTTTCTTTAAGGGTCCACATCACAAAACGTCTTTATTAGGAGTAAGGATAGTACATAATTTGAAAAAAACAGGTTCAATTTGTTATACCAATTTTAAAAAAGGTTGCATAGTGTTTAATTATAAAATATTGTTTTAACAATTTTTTTTATTTTCTGATGTTTTCTTCGTTGATATCAGACCGTTTGTCTCCTAGTATACCTAAATGTAGGGTTGTTTATTTATGAGCTCAATTGTGAGGTTATTGAACTTGTCTTCGGGTTTGACCATTTTTGATCGTCTTCGTTGATGTCCAGCCGTTGAAGAGCGTCGAGCCGCGGTTCGATTTAGAAATTTTTCATTTGCTTTTAAACGTGGTTAACCAGCCAGTTAACCAACTTTACAAAAAACACACTTCCGCACTGAAGCGTACAAAATAAATCGGGTTTTTACCAATTTGACTACCACCCTTCAAAATGGGCGACAAATGTATCCTTCAGATGGTTTGCATCAGATTTGTCCTTATCTTGATAGTACTTCCGAGTAGGCTGTCCAAACAGAAAATCAATCAATTTGAAGGGAATATTGGCATACAGTCCTTGAGTACAGTCTGGTTGCTGATAAATTAGGACACATTAGTCGTAATTTCAAAAGTGCGACTTGAACAAATATGCCAAAAGCATGCATCTACTCAGTAGATTCTACTGAGCTTTTTCAGAAATTAAAATAGCGATTCAGGGACGGATTTTGAGTTCAGCGACCCTAGATAAACATTAATGGTTATTCCCTTCCGCCAAGAAATGTTTTTTGATCTGTGTGGACAGGCTACTTCCATGCTATCATAAGTCCGACGATCATCGACAGCGTGAATGAAGACGCCATGGTTATTATTGATAGTGCTAATTTTAGGTTTTATCAGATTTTAAACTAGTGTTGTAGCATCCCACAGTCTCAACTTTTTACCACGTCCCATACTGTAGAACTCATATGTTTTTTTAAATAGAGCATAATATAAACGTTTTACTCACTTGTACTGCTTTGCATTCAGCTTTGTATTCAGCACAAAGGTTTCGGTGTAAAATTTTAAATTAATATTGTTTCTTTAGTACTTCTTTATATTAATTTCACAGACTGTTCTTTTAAAATCTTAAAATTGGCGAAGCAAGGACATTTTTTATAAAGAAAAAACGACCGTCGTGCGTTGCGTTTTGTATCTACAGCTCACAGGAGTTAATCATTTACTTTTATTGGAAAAGGGTTTCACTCGCGAGCCATTTTTTAACTCGCAACTCATTTTTTAAATCGCAACTCATTTTTTAACTCGCAACTCATTTTTTAACTGGTAACTTATTTTTTAACTCGTAACTCATTTTTAGTATAGCGCATAAACTTTCTCAAACAACACACCCATAGGCTATGGGCCATAGCGCGTTGATTATATCTTGCTCACAACAAAAAAATATTCTCGGTATCGTCTATCTAAAAAATATTTTGAAAAAATCTCTATGTTTAAGATCTAACAACGACCGAGTTATTCCCATTAAACACACGTGCACCTATCTGTGACTAAATGGCGTCTGATATACAAACCAAGCCTTTAAATTCTCCAACAAAGTTGTTAAGATAAGATATATAGTCCTGTCCCATGATGGTTCACAATACTTGTTTGAGATGAAAATGGTCAAAACTCGGTTATCACGGACGTTTTGTACTGTGGTGAGAAATACCGAACAAGTTTAATTGGTAGAAACCGAACACAAGTGATTATATTTGTCCTTGCGAGTTTCATGATGTAGCTTGTATCTTCCAAATTATACTTTCGGTCAACTTTAATTATTTTTTCTGACTTTTCTTTATTATAGGATATAATTTATAGCAATTTGGCGCTTAATTTGAGAAACTATTAACGATCAACCACATTTATTTGCTTAATTAAAGTTCCGGTTTTCAAATTGTGCACTCTAAAACTGTGCACGACTGCCAAATTATGCACTTTTTCAGAAAATTTTACGAGGCTGCCCAAATGTTCAATTTTCTTAAACACCATAATCATGGACTTCTGAATTTCCATTTATTTGGAATAACGGCTGTAGGGCTTATTTTATTTTTTGCGAAATAGTACTTATATTAACAATAACAAATAGTTAAATTTCGACATACGAAGCGTTGTGATTTGCCCATTTTCATGTTTTTTTTCTTTTTTTTTAACGCCGTTAAAGACATATTTCTTCCTTCCTTATATACCTCTAATATTTTAGTGTTCTAATTTTCAGTTTACTGTACATGTTTTCCGCTCAGAGCATCGCGTCTCAGCATATTCTAATATGTTTTAAAATGACACAAAGATCTGAATTATGCCACCGAAGAAACATTCTTAATAAATACATTCCAAAATTAAATGTTATTTTGGGAGATGACTTTCTGTATTATATTATAAACGGTATATATTTTATGCTCCCTACCTGCTTAAAGTAACACCAAAATCGAATCAAAAACTGTTATTTTGAGCAGGGCGTAAGTTAAATCCATTAAAATAGTGTTAAACTTCACTAAGCGATATCAAGCTGTTATTTTAAGCGGAATCAGGCTTGATTCAAATTTCCCCCTTTATTCGTCCATTTTTACCCAAACATTTTGTGGTGAACTTTTAGATATGTTGAACTTCATCATACCAGGTAAGGATGTGTTTTTAACTCAAATGAATAATGATACAGAAATTGCTTCATTTTCTCTCCACCATACATATAAACTGTTACTTTTATCAGGTAGGTTACTTGCTGTGCACTGTGTGTCGGCGGAAAAACCAACAATAGTTAACTCACAGGGGGAACCCGGGCTTTTTAGTCCCAAAGGGCCCCCTCAACTTTTCGAGAAAATAACATCGACGGTATCGCCGATAATTTTTGCCAACCAGAAGGCGGGTAAAAGCCGGCTTAAACACGTTTTTTAAAGTCCAGATTTTTCTGACCATTAGGGTTCTTTCATTAACCCCGGTGGTTAAAAAACTGTTAATTAAATTAATTAGTGTTATTATAATCAGGAAGGTGGTGTATAAAGAAAATGTAAAACTCATGGATGATTATGTTAAGTCTAAAGCGATAAAATGTATTGTTATCTTATTTCTAAAACAACTGAAAGCAATAAAAGAAAGTTGGCCTTATGAATAGTGGGAATTGTTTCTCGTTTAAACATTCGTCCAATTTCATTTTATGGTGGAACAATCTTTACGAGAATAATTGAAAACGCAAATCATTGCATAACATGGATCGCAGGTAATGTTTTTTTTTGTTAATATTCCTACTTTTTAAAAATCTACAAATACGAGATTTTTAGTTTGCCTGGTAATGTTCGTCGAAAGGTACATTATCACAATATTCCTCATGGATTCGAACCGTTGGCAAATGTTACAAATTTTAAGATCAAAAAGAGAAAAAATGAGGCAAAAGGAAAAGATAGATAAAAGCAAAAATTTTCGGTAGTATACGGAAATTAGTCGTAAAATACCCAAACTTAGAAAATCAAATCATATTGTCAGTGCAAATGTTGCCCAGGTAAAAGGGGCCCCTCGTTCTGGTCTTTTCGATCTGACAAAAAGCTCTTTGGCGCCAAAACGTGTATCCCTTTCATTATGAGTTCAACTACTCCCTATTTCCATGTCCAGAAATTACCCAGAAAGCGTTTTGTGCATTGACACATTTTAGACTTTTGCGCAAATTACGAAAAATAATGAAATGAATACATGTTTTGGTGCCAAAGAGCATTTTGTCGGATCAAAAAGACCAAAACGATGGGCCCCTTTTATCTGGGCCAAATTTGAAATAACCATGACCTTTTTGGAATATCCGTTCAAAATGTATATTCAANAAATCTACAAATACGAGATTTTTAGTTTGCCTGGTAATGTTCGTCGAAAGGTACATTATCACAATATTCCTCATGGATTCGAACCGTTGGCAAATGTTACAAATTTTAAGATCAAAAAGAGAAAAAATGAGGCAAAAGGAAAAGATAGATAAAAGCAAAAATTTTCGGTAGTATACGGAAATTAGTCGTAAAATACCCAAACTTAGAAAATCAAATCATATTGACAGTGAAAATGTTGCCCAGGTGAAAGGGGCCCCTCGTTCTGGTCTTTTCGATCTGACAAAAAGCTCTTTGGCGCCAAAACGTGTATTTCATTATGAGTTCAACTACTCCCTATTTCCGGTTAAGGGTACTTTCGCGACCATTTGTGGTCGCAAAAAAACCCGTTTATGACTACTTTCGCGATCATACTATTTGGTCGCGAAAGTATTCATAAACAGGTTTTTTCGCGACCATAAATGCGCGACCATATATTCAAAATGAGATCACCCACCGTGTAATAAATGAATGGTGGACTGTATTTCCTATCTATCAAACAGTTTTTGATACTTCAAATTCGAAAATGTTCGTTGTTGAATACGCGGTCTCCGAAAATCCACGCACCGTACGCGTCCTAAACGACGATAACTTTGAAGTATTACGATTGTCCTTCGTCCCTTCAATTCTTTCCTTTCCGACAATTAGTCAAGTGCTGGTTTCGACCGGTGGGCAAACGATTGGGTTGATTAACCAAACAATAAATTTATGCGGTTTGAAGTCTCAGGTAAATATTTATATACAGTCAGGGGTCTTTGTATGTGCGCTGTCAAGCTGTGTATGTCTGTCTAGATGTGCGTTTTTTAGGAAAAGATGTGCACGTTTTTCCCAAAGTTTTTCTAGATGTGCACTTTTTCCCAAAGTTTCTCTAGATGTGCACTTTTTCGCACCTTTTATTCATATTTTACCGTGAGTACTGCGAGTAATGTGTCTTTAGATGTGCATGTCTCTCTAGATGGGCACGTTTTCCGGAAAATGCTCATCTAGAGACCCCTGACTACATGTTATTTCTCTAAATGAAATTGTTAATGGGTAAAATGGGTTAATGGTGAAATAGCGTTGAAAATTCATAATCATTAAAAATTCAAAAAACGCAACTTTCTGCCAATTATATAGGTTGCCGCACTTTTATGAGAAAATGGGCTTCGGTGACCTTCGTTACCTTAAAGAGCGACAACCATAGCTCCAGCACACGGTTGATGTAACTTTTATATCATAAGATACTGGTGTGGGTCGTCAGTTTGTCACCGAGCCCTAATAGACACGAGCGAGTACTTTTCAAACCCTACACGCGAAATTTGATCGGTGACACTTTTTTCCACACACCAGTAAATACCGGTTTAGTTCGATATTTGTGACTCCCGTGGAGAACTGCTGTTCAATGTGGAAAAGTATTTTACGTCGATAATTGCGAACGACAGTTTTTTGATATTGGTCAAGGAAGCATTTGGCGATCACGAAATTTCCAAAATCTCCGTTTCCAAAGGCCAAGTGACGGATAATCTTTGGCTGGACATATTCGAGCAAACCACCCCCGTTATAAAAGCTTTATTATTATCCCTAGCTGTATCACAATTTCAGTAAACTTTTCGAAACAGGTCAAATTTTGTCTACATTTAACTAAAATACAAATGATCAAAGTCAGAGATAGAAAAAACGAGTGATTTTGAGTGTGATTTTGTGATTTCGTGATTGGGATTTCTATCCCTGATCAAAGTCATGAAAGATACATATGTTGTGTAACATATCGTGAAACATAAAAATTTGAATTTATGATCCGATTTAAGACCCTGTACCATCGCGCCGAATCTGGCTTGCCCACCCTTCGGAGGGCTTCTAACCTTATTTTAATTTTCTGCGAGACCTTACGGGTTCAGTACTTTGTCCCTAGGAGTCCTAGGCTAGGACAGTATACGCCTAACTATAACCTTAACCTTGTTAATATAAGTATACGTAAACATGGGAGGCAACTTCTTTCATTGCTTGTCTTTGTATTGTATGACCAGTGTTGGAAAAGTTGGCTAACGCTCCAAATTTCCAGAACGCTTGAACTTTTACCAACGTCCAGCGCTCCCAACATGTTGGTAGGAAAATTTCCCCAACGCTCAACATTCCAAATGCGTTTGTAGGGCGTTGGCCAACGCATCCCAACGTTCAACGCTTTCAGCACTGCTTTTCTAGTTTTTAAGCCTATTCAAATGCAAAATTTGAGAAAGCGAGAAGCACGTTATTTTACCTTATACCGTACGTATTTACCTGCATGAATCATTAAAAGTAACGGTCACTTATCGTAACTGAGTATGATAGGGTACGTATGGCGATTTCCAATGAGGGATGTCCAATCTTACGACCATCAATATGCCGTGTGGTCTAACAATGAATACCCCAGAGCAAATTTTCGCCCGCAGTTTTATATTTTTCAGCATAAAAAGGTGCCAGAAAAAATTTGCTCTGGTGAACCACACAGTATAACAGTATGACTCACTGGAAACGCCTGTGGGCGAAACTCAAGACTGATCGCATCAAGTATTAGAACTTTTATCATATTTATTAAACCAGCAACGCCTTATGGGCGTTCAGTTGTATGGCAAAAGGCTCATGCCACAGATTGGCACATTATGGTCGTTCAATTATTTTTGAAGTCAGACAATCATGATTGAAAAGTTAGTCACTCACACATGAAAATATTTTTGAGAGCTAGGGCGGCCACCAAAAAATAAGTATAATAGTTATCAGTAATTTACTAAGATTTTAAAGCGCGTGTAAGGTCAAAGCGAACCGAATAAAACAGTGATTATTTGAGATTTCAATTGCAATGCCGAACTATAAACGAAAATGGCACCGTCTGAATCGGTATCTTTCATTTTGTAGCAAAAGCATTATTCGCCGAATTTTTGTTTTTGGTCCGAAGTGGAGAAATTTCGGCGGAAATTGCCATTTTGCTACAAAAAAAAACATATCGATTCAGACCGTGCCACAAAATTTGTTATTTTTTAGAAATTCAAATCAGTTTCTGACTTAGGTCAAAGGACCATAAATTATGGTCCATTATGGTCCATAAATTATTGGACCATAATGGACCATAATTGGACCATAATGGACCACAATTTGCGCGTCAACATAAAATCATTTTTCAGTATTTTTTGTCATTATTTACTTGTTCATTTTTGAGATTTTATAAAGAACTAATAATTGTTGAGAGATAAAATAAAATTGACCACCCTACGAAGAGCTACTTGTTTGTAAATGACTCACCCGTATAAGTCATGCGTACTAATAGTGGTGATTGTAAAACCCACATAACGTAATTCTTATTCAAATCTTCGATTCGATTCATTTTTTTTATTTCTAATAAAACTTTGACTTTATTATTTTTCTTTTGGTTTGTTTTACTATCAATTGTAGAGAATCGAAAAAAGAGCTTTAGTACGATTTCGTGATATCTGCTAAAAAGGTAAGAAGTACGATCGAGAGAATGTCAACCACTTAACCCCCAAGCACGATCCCGGAGGTTTGTCCGGAACGGGTAGAAAAAGCAATTTTTGAGTTGTCGGGCGTTATTAAATGGGTCATTTAAAATGAAGTCCGCTTTTTCGAAAATTTTTCCACCTGCGTCGTTATTTTTCCACCAAATTGTTCGAAAAACCGGAAACATAAAGTCACGGTCGGGAACATAACGGCGCAATGCGTAGGCGATTTATCGGAAATTTGTATGTGCGGAAACATAAAGGCTCCTACGGGGCCGTTCTAGAATGTTTCAAATTTCTAAACGCAAAAATGCGCGAATGAACTGCCAAACAGAGAAATAAAATATAAAATGGCAAAAAAATACATTTTCTTATAATTTTCTTAATACTTTTTTAATGAAGAACATATTATGGCCAATAATATTTCCGGCGGAAACATAACATCGCAGTGCGTAGGCGGATTAACTGGAAAAAAATTCCCGAAAAAGCGGAAACATAATGGCACCGACGGGGCTGAGCGGAAACATAACGGCGCACGGGGTGTATATAAAACTGTTTTATTGTTCAGACTTTCTACAGAAATGAAGCAAGTTATTTATCTGATTCTGGGCCTGATACAAATTATGCAGAGTACACCAATCAACGATGAGCGCTACGTTGAATGTAAATTTGACCCGCCAAGACGCCGAAGGTCAACGAAATCGTTCAAATCTTTGACACAAATACAGTTTTGGAAAGGGGTCACTTTAGGTGAAAGTGAACTTGACCAACAGATCATTTTTACCACCGTGGGCGCCGAAACAAATATTGGCGGCGAAGTCGTGGAAGAAGTTGAACTTGGCGACCAGGAGTTCGGTATTGTTAGTCGTCTTTACAAACCGACTTCCGATAGATACCTCGTAAGTTAAATTTCAAATATGTTAAGTTAACATTTAACTGTTAACTGCTTATACGGTGTGGACCACACCGTGTGGTCCAACAATGAACCTGACGGAGCAAAATTTTAACATGCACTTTTTATGCTGAAACAATATAAATCTGCGTACGCAAATTTTCTCTAGCTGATTCATTGTTGGACCACACAGTATATACGGCACTACCGGAGAAACTTGAAAACGGAGAAACCTGAAAACGGAGAAACTTTGTCAAAAATGACCTCTAAAATGCTCTCTATCGCCAGAACTTGTCTCCCTTTTCAACTTTTTTTTATTTCACCAACGTAATATACACATTGTATGCATCAAACTGCATCCTATGTGTGAGTTTTAGAAAAATTTATTTTATTTTTCTTTAGAAAATTTTCTCCGTTTTCATGTTTCCCTGTTTTCAAGTTTCTCCGTTTTCAGGTAGTGCCGTATATACGGGGCCTTTTCGTCGAATTAAGTTATAAGACGACCCTTTGACCTTTTACCGTTTAACTGTTTCAAACTTTTTGACAAAACCGTGGAGATTTTGAATTTTTTAAATACCAACGATAAAAATTTGATGCTTATTTTGATGGGGGACTGTATTGATGATCTTAAAAGATATGTTTAGTGTTGCTTGGGTGATGATGCAGCTTTACAATTTACAGCTGGAAACTGGAGCAATTGGGAATCGGTTGAATACGAAGTTAACCAATTAGACGATAGTGAACAATGCAAATTAGTCGTTTTGGAACAAGAATCGACCTTCTCCCAGTACTTTCCGTTAATTATTGGCGGGACTGCAATCATTTTCGCGGTCATTCTCTGTGTTTCCATTTTTTCATGTCTTCAGTGCTGTAAAAAGAAAAAACCTACCAGTGCAAGGTTAACTCCTACGATCTCGGTGAATAGTATGATTGTCAAAGATGGCCCGTACCATCTTGGCAAGCGTATTGACGGCTAAAAAATCCTGGATTCGGAGATGTTCGCCAGTTTTGTTAAACAAAGTCGCGAACGGCCTAAATGAGCGTGCCGAAAATAACATATAACGACATACACGACATATACCGAGTGGTCCAACAATGAATCAGCTAGAGAAGTTTTATCCTGCAGTTTTTAATTGTTTCAACATGAAAAATGCATGCACAAATTTACATTGGCTGATTCAAGTTTTCGTCAAATATGCGCTTACTCACCTCTTGAGCTCCGATCACGATTCTCTAAAGTGAATAATTGATCGAGTACTGATTCAATGTAGCCCTTTTTATTAACATGATTAATTTTTGGCATCGCACTATGTACCGTGTGTTCAATCAACAGGAAAGAAAGCGATAAAAAAAAATGACGCCAATTCTGTACGATTTTACAGATGATAATATTTTTGGTAAAAAAACTCGTTAGAGCTAAAATGTGATAATAAGTAACCTGGCCAGGACTCGCCGATTAGGTTTCAATGATTCAACTTTCTTTTCAAATTTTGAAATTTCGGCTAAAAACCCTTTTTGAAAATTCTGTGAAAGACGTTGCTGAAAAAACCTTTTCTCGGAATTTTTTAAAACCCTCAGTGCCATTTATTACAGCATTCACTGTACAGTTGGTTCTGTACTCAATACCGGTTTATCTTCATTCCATTCATATCCCATTCCTATTGTTCTAGTTTACTTGTACATATTTATTATATTTACTCATTTTGCGTATGTTTTAATTATATAAAATAAACCATCACTCAAATGTTAATACTATCGACGATAGTCTATCGTTCATGTTCTTTTAGCAAATTCGTTTTCCCCATCGATACTCTATCTTCGTGCGCTGTTTTGATTGGTTTGTTTCCGAGTAGGTTGAATATGGTACGAAGAAATTATTATGCACGTGATATATGTTAGATAGGATGTCCGCATAAAACTTAAGATGCCATATTTAGGGTCATGGACGTTCTTCTTTCCTGATTTTTAGATTATTTTGAACAACAAGCCATACCCGTCCTTTATTTATCCAAACATAATGGTTTAAAAAGTGCATTTTTCTCAATTTTTTTAAAAACGATTTTTGCCTATAAAATGTCTTAATATTAAACAATAGCAGTGGCTAATAAAATATTTAGGTTCTGTTCTAACAGAAAAAATGCACTCTTTCAAAAATTAACAATGTCATCGTCGTGCATGTTTAACCTATACCTTTTGAGCATAAAGGTGCTGTGCCCCATTATTGTTTCAAATAATCTCGCCAAATGCGTTTGAATGATACGATAACGGAACGGATCGGGGTTCATTCTCCCTCTAATTTTAGTTACCTCCAGCAGATATTAACCGGTAAGAAGTGAGATAAACTTTGACAGTACCACGGTTTTTTTTGGGGGGAGGGGCCCCAATTATAATTTATTCGTATAATCCGAAAGCAGTTGTCTCCAAAATCTTAATAAATGGTATTGGAAATTAAAAAGATCTCCGAGTCGGTACGTCCACATGATATTTGACTCGACTGAGCGAAAAAGAAAAAAAAAGGGAACGTTGGTACAGCCATTTTATTACGTCCCGCTAATAAGTTATTAAAATGTGATACAGTGAAATGTATGGTTTGGTAAAACTTTGGTTGCTAACTCCCAGGGGAAGTGCGTGTACATAGACGCGCAACTTGTTTGTTTTTCGACGATTTAAGTCCCTGTCATTTTTTGTGTTTGGATTACAACTAGTAATCTTATANNNTGTGGGTTACTAAAAATCATGAATTTTCATGAAAATAAATTTAGTACTAATCGGATGCATACCATGGATTGTAATTATTGTTTGGTTGTTGCGAAACGCATGTGATGACGCCGCTGGCAAAAACAAAAAACAAGAAAAATATAAATCCGACTATTTTACCGGCATGGGAATCAAACCAGAAGATATTTGGGGGCATGAATTATTTGATACCGTACTCGACTAGCATTTTTAGCGCATATATTTACCTACTAACTCCTGCGGCCACATTTTTCATACCCTGTTGCGGTCCCGACAGTGCCATATGGCACTGTTTTCATTTATTTCGCTAATAACTCGAAATCAAAAAAGAGCAATAGGATTGGATTTTTTTTCGCTTGGTTTGTTTATGACGGTTTTTTCGTCAAAATTAATGTACGGTAAACCGCAAAATTTCCGATTAGCCGGAAGTTATTTTTGAACCAAATAATCAAAGGCACAAAAAACGAATACAAAAACCTGATTGGAGATTACTCTTATAAATTTCGATCTATTAGCGAAATGAATGAAAACAGTGTCATATGGCACTGTCGGGGCTACAGGAGTTAATACACCCCTGCGTAGTTATCAGTACACTTCTGTCATGACACGATAACTGCGCAATGTTTAATAATTACTGATTTCTTACAAACGTTGCCTTGCTGTGATTTGCGGAGTGAATGAAGAAGAATAGAAGCTGAATAATCATAATTTGCATTTAGAACTCAATCTGTATTATTACAAAAAACTTATTTGTTGTGTTAATTTAACCCTGAAACACTTTCTCGAAAATTTGTTCAATACGTCTATCAGCGATTTTTCATATGAGTCCGATCCCGCGAGATATTTGGACCAATTTGGTGATATAGGTCAATTCGTGCAGATCTGCACGATGTGACCCCTGGGAGTTTCGCAAAAACTGGATATTTTTACTTTTTTTTCACATTTTCTATATGAAAAAACATGGTTAGATATTTTTAAAGTACAGTTCTTACTCTGAATACGGACGATTTCTTCCACTTTTTGTGAAAAAATATCCCCAAAACAGTCGAAAAATGGACATTTGAAGACCATTCACCCAATACGGACGCTATGTTCGAGAGTCGAAAACGTCCGTATTGGAAGTAAGGAGTGTAAATAAAAAATATATATTCGGAATCTGTGAAATGAGATCTATCATTTGCGACTATTTTCAAGGAAATAGAAATAAAAAAGTTTTGATCAATTTTAAACATATTTTTCGAAAAAAAATTTCCCCAAACGCTACAACGGCACCGTCTGAATAATTCGTCTCTAGTATTTTGTGACGAAAGGTTAATCCGCCGAAATTTTCTACTTTTCTCATTGGCCAAAAATGGAGAAATTTCGGCGGATTAACCTTTCGCCACAAAAGAAAAGATACCGATTCAGACGGTGCCGCTACAACATGTACTTTTCCGATTTTGGATATCGTTTATGGTACTCCTAAACCCGAAATTCGTGGGCAGCCTAATGTAGACTGTATTTGAACTCGATACTCTAACGAAATTTTAATCCCTCAGCTACATTACATAGTTACCTGTTCGCCGTAAAAAACATTTTATCAAATAAAAAAAAAATAACTGAAGGAATTCTTACGCAGCATTTGATTGGATAGTGAATCTTCCCACGATGATGATTGGCTCCCACCTTTGCTGGAACAAATTACAATAATAATCATTTGAACTGGATCAAAATATTGTGTAAAATCAGAGATTCCAGTTAATCCAGTTACTGGATTCCAGTAGTTAACATTTTTTTAATGGATTGTTAGAAAAAATACACTTTTAGTACGTACTTTTGGGCACAAAACATAAAATATGTAAACTTGTAATCTGTTTATGAACAGTGTATTATATTCATTGAACAGATATAAAAAAAAAACATCTAGGATTTTTTGCTCGGAAAAAGTGCACATCTGGAGGTACATTTGGGAAAAATTGGTCTGAAAATAGGGTGAAGGGTACTACCCCGTTTATGAGCACTTTCGCGACCACACCATTTGGTCGCGAATTGTTGTTTAAAATTGGTTTTAAAGGGTGTTTTAAACAAGGTTTCGCGACCATTTTTTTTCTTCTTGATAACATTGGTCGCGAAACCTCACCCAAAACACCATTTCGCAACCATGTGGTCGCGAAACCATATTTTGAACAACAATTCGCGACCAAATGGTATGGTCGCGAAAGTACTCATAAACGAGGTATTTTTCGCGACCACAAATGGTTGCGAAAGTACCTCACTCCGAAAATAGGTGCACATCTAGAGGTATTTACAAAGCGCACATCTAAAGACACCTGACTGTAATAATGATGTACATTAATCCATTAGAAATAATGTATGTTGTTTTTAAGAGAAAAAAATGGGTGAAAATGATTCGGAGAGTATTTACAAGGGTATCGATATAACATATGTGAATTCAATGTGTGCCCTTGAAGATGACTCATATAAAATATGTTTGGAACTTGGTCAACGGAATTATAATGATATGAAGGAAAAAACCTCCCGTTCAAAAAAAGACTTAACAGTAGGATATACAATATGTTATTTTTCTAAATATCTAAATATGATTGAATAACACGTGGTTTTGAATTCATCCATTTTCCTTAAAAATCGAAAAATACAGTCCTTACTCCTTTTTGGGACGATTGCTCCTTTTTGGGACAATTGCTCCTTTTTGGGACGTTTTTCGGCAAAAATGGGGCCATTCTAATGGAAAAATGGACGCTATTTTCGAGAACCGAAAACGTCCCAAAAAGGAGTAATGACTGTAATCCAGAACCCAAATTTTGTGGTTCAAGTTCTTTGAAAAGTTTTGTTTTTTTTTCAAAACACCGCAGTGCCGATATTTTTAGTCTTAAGTATTTGTCGATTTTTCCAAAAAATATGATTTTATATCCTCAAAAAACAGTGTTGAAAGGATTTCCGGATTATCATTATCCCTACGAATGTGATGTGCTGGCTGAAAATCAAAAAAATTGTCTCAATTTTTGGACAAAAATTTCCCACAAATTTCATTCAAAAAATTTATTCCCAGACAGGTCTGGAACGCCTGACGAACGCGCCAAAGCTACCATTGTATCGGAATTAAAATCAACCAATAAACTACCTTATATTCGTAAGTTTTTTTTTGTAAAACCTGCCCATCATAAATATGAAAACATATTTTGTTAAATGTTGATAGAGCAAGATAATAATACAGGGGGCCCCTGAGGAAGTGATTATAAGGTTTCCCGCCGATGATACATTTTTTCCATAAAATCATGTCTTAAATTTGTTTCGGGTCAGTCAATTTTTAAATGGTTTTAGGTCAGGTCAGTTTTTTTTTTCGGGCTTGACCTTATAACCACATCCCTCTAGTTTCTTATGCCTCTTTTATACGACCACCCTTGTAAATATAACCGTATATTTATTCTAGTTGTTGATAGCGAATATCTGGACAAGTTAGTTGGAGTCAATTTGCAGCAAAACGCCTAAATTATAATTTAAACAACTTCAAGGAAAACATCTTATACCGGCGCATTTGGTTGAACGCGGGATTGAGAGAAATATGTGTATACCAATAAATTATTACAGTTATTATTAATAATAACTACGCTTAAAATAGACCCTCTGCGCAGTTATCTGGTCGGAAGTCCCGCTTCTAAGTAAATCTGCCAGAGAACTGCGCAGGGGGTGTAATTACCTGCTAAATATTTTGAATTTTTGGTACAGTCCTAAGTGTCTTTAATGCCGCACTCAAGTCTCCAAAAAAGCGTGGCCCTGAAAGGACCTAGGACTGTATTAATATTCTGTATACTTTATTCAGAATAAAAAATGATAAAATATCGAGAGCAAATGAGAAGACTGATCCAATTGCGATCCAATTCGTCATATTCGGCTTTTGTTGAACGTGTGGGCGTAAACGTATGTATTTGCAGTTGTAAAGGCATCGCGGGTTTTCGAAGAAAGACCACTGGAGGTCCCTAAGGAGGGGCCAGGGTTGTAAAAATCTTTTTGTTTTTTGTCCTGTATTGACACACGTCGGTTGTCGATTTTTGCAACCCTGGCCCCTCCTTAGGGGCTTCTAGTGGCCTTTCTCCGAAAACCATCGATGCGGTTGTAAACAAATCGATACTTTATCTTAAAAGGTACTACGTGAAAAGGCCACAAAAACGTAAAAAATACAATATGGGCCTCTAGAGCCAATTAACTAAAAACTGTTTTAACCAAATTGTAAAGCTCAAAAAGTTAGTAAAAACGTGAAAAATGATACGGTGTGTCAAAGCTCAAAATGTACCGCTTTCTATTCTAGAAATTTATAACGGAATGAAATTGGGGGAAGAAAAAAAATTGTGAAAGAGGAAAGCGATGGAATTCGTCTCCCGATGCGCATTAATTTCTAGAATAAAAAGCGGTGAATTTTGGGCTTTGACACACCGTATCCCGGAAGTTTCTGTAGCGTTTTCTAGAATTTTTTCTTCATTTTCCACATATTTACTAACTTTTTGAGCTCAACAATTTGGTAAACACACTCTAAAGTTCCATGTTATTATTTTTACGTTATTCTGGCCTTTTACATGTTTTACCTTTAAAGACGGTACCAACAAATCGACCCTACCATCCTTGATATATTGAGATAAGAATTTTTATTCAGAATATGAACAAATATCGCGGACCAGTAAACAAATTGGTCCAATGTCGACATTGGTCGTATTCGGCGTTTGTCGACCGTATGGGCGATATAGGTCGGTGTTTTTTGAGGTTTACGCCAGTTTCATTTTTCTCATTACAAGGGGGTGCTGAATAAGAGTCGCTTTTTTCAATAAAAATACTGTTGCTCCAACTAAGGGTCGCTGATTTTAACATTGTTTTCCATCGGCATTTTTACTAGCTTTTGACCCTTTCATGAAAATAATAAGTTAAAATTGATGAAATCATATATAAAACGCAAAGAAACATAATTACGTCAGATTACAATACTAAAATCGCCTAATGATTGGTGTGCTTAATAAGGGCCAGTATGTTTAATAAGGGCCGTTTTTCTAAAATCGTTAACCGACCCTTATTACGCACACTCCTTGTATTTATACTTTAACCGAAAATTACCGGTACTTCCGATTCCGGTCGAGTAAATATCCCGACGGAATAGTTGTCCATACGAATTTACATTTATCTACCAAAGACCCCCGTGAATTTCTCTGTGACTTTCCTTTGGAACCATTAAAAATGGTCTTATGTTCTTTTTTTGTTGCACTGAGAGGCCTCTAATAGTATTGGTTAAAAATGGATAAGCCTCAAAAATAAACGACCTTAGCATACAAGGNGTTCCATGTTATTATTTTTACGTTATTCTGGCCTTTTACATGTTGTTCCTTTTAAGACGGTTCGAACAAATCGACCTTACCATCCTTAATATATTGAGATAAGAATTTTTATTCAGAATATGAATAGATATCGCGGACAAGTTAACAAATTGGTCCAATGTCGACATTGGTCGTATTCGGCGTTTGTCGACCGTATGGGCGATATAGGTCGGTGTTTTTTGAGGTTAACGCCAGTTTCATTTTCCTCATTATTTGGACTTTAACCGAAAATTACCGGTACTTACGATTCCGGTCGAGTAAAAATCTCGACGGAATAGTTGTCCGTACGAATTTACATTTATATATCAAAAACCCCCGTGAATTTCTCTGTCACTTTCCGTTGACCACTTAAAAATGGTCTTATGTTTTTTTTTGCAAAAAAATGGTAAACCTCAAAAAATAAGCGACCTTAGCGTACAAGGATCCTCTTTCTCGGACTCGGATGCCGAACTCCGCTGCTCTAGCTGCCCGCCAACGATTGGGGGAGTTAAACGAAGAAAGTGCCACTAAAATACCGTGGGAATCATTAGCAGTTAAACCTGTTAATATTGATCATTCAAAATACGTCAATATTAAAGTCTTATTGGGTCAAGGAAAGGGTGAAATAACAGACTACAAGGGGTTGGTTATAATGTCAGCCATATGAACCGTTAAAAGGTCAAGTAAGTTTTTTTTGCACTAAGGTCAAGTGAGTTTTTTGAGGGACATACTTTTAAAATCATGTCTTTTTACGTTTTTTTTTTTGGAAGAAGACCGCCATTTTTCCCTAGAAGTAGTGGTTAGAGGGTCTTATATCGTGACCGTTATAACTTTTAAAAGTTCAAAAAGACATGATTTGATAGAAAAAAGTGTAAAAAGGCATGATTTTTTTTGGAAAAAAAAATTGACATGTCCTTATAAGTTACATGCCTTTTTACACTTTTTTTTATCAAATCATGTCTTTTTGAACTTTTATTAGTGGCGGTTCAATTTGTCAAATGGTTATAAGGTCAAGTTTGTTGGGCTTGACCTTATAATCACACCCGCCTGTAGGTGAATTCCTGAAATTTGAAAGTTACTTTTATTTTTTTTTTCCCAAATTCGGATTTCCGGATTATTTTAATAATTATTTTGTTTTACTCGTCAAAAAGTGAAATCATTTGATCAACAAGAAGTCTTGAGAAGTTGGAAAGAACGAAATATAGCTCAATATACAAAAGAAGGATTTGAGTTAAAGCAGAAAGAGTTTTTTAGATTGATGAAACAATTAAAAAGAGTCCGGTAGGTTATATTTTACATGGCCTAAACAAAAATTTTCGTCGAATTTCCAAAAAAAAAAAAACGTTTTTTGGAAATCCAAATCGGAATTTATTGTAAAATTATAAATATTGCGTTTTCTAAGAACCTCCTTTTTTTGAGACAGATTTCTCCGCACACGGTTTTCTGGGTAATATTGCGATACCCACAATTGTAACTGTTGGTGACCACTGGTTAAATATGAATTTCTAGTGATAAAAATGATGTGCCAACTTTTGATTCCCTTCCCAAATCTCCATGCCTGCAGGTTGTAAATGAGTGGATGTTGGAATTTTTAAAAGGTAGCTTTTTTAAGTTGTAGGGAAAATTTGAGCCAAACGTTTTTTTCCTAACCCCGATTATGCAGTTTTTGATACTTTTAGTTTTAATTCGACCCTAATGTACCGCGAAAAGCCGGTTAAAACCGATTATAAAATTTGTAATGCAATTTATACAGACATTTTTACAATTTTGATTGGTTTATTACACGTTAATTTCTTAACCAGTGGACTCCACTAAACAGTATGTTCCGCGTACTCCATTATGGGTCGTTGCGACCCATTTTTCTTTGCGCCTCGTTTCTACCCTTCTGGTTAATATTTTTTAATGATTTTTTTTGCATTAAATTTCTCTCAACCGTTGTGATTCGAACAAATACAATAATATTTTCTCAAATAACTTTGTTTTTCTAATAATGAGCTCTGACTCACCGCGATTTTAGCGAATTTTGTGATTTTCTCTGTTTATGAACCTAGAAAATTGTTTTAATTGAATGAATTATTTTTTTTTCTAAATGGTTACATATGTTTGTTTTCTATCATTTCTAAAAATTTTAGCCGACAAAAAGCAAATAGAAATCTTTATTGTTTCGTATTTTCCTAGCGCAGCGTGAGTCCTAAAGGCCTACATCAATGCACATTTTTTGCAAAGCTTTTGATTATATGCAATTTTTTGCAAAGATTAATATCTACCGTTATTTATTACGTAAATAGCTTCCTTTTGAATACCATATTGTACTAAAAATTGAAGTTTTGATATTTTCGCGTATTACTTTGAACGCTATATATAGTTAAGTATGTATGATATAAATTTGTGGAATACACGAAAAGAAGCGGAAAACCGAATTGTATAATGTATTAAAATTTGAGCCAATTATCTCAAAAATTGAAGAAATGAGAGCAAATATAAAAATGAAAATGGGTCGCAGTGGGCCTCGTGGAATCCACTGGTTAAGGAGGTGAGGAGCCTTTTGTTTAAAAATAAAACTACGAATCAGAAAAGTGACCTTTATAAATATTTTTTGCCGCTTTATCAGTTTATGATAAAGTGCTTCCAAGTTTATTTGGAGTTATAAATCTAGAAAATTTCACGTTTGAATATTTCGATCAAACAATATTGTCCGTGCAACACCTTAATCGCGGTGTTCATTTTGATTGGGCGCGTTACCATAGCAACGCGAAACAAGAAGTAACAATTTATTCCTTTTTTTTATGTTCCGCGGACAATCAGGTTACATAAAATTAGTCTACAGGGATAGGTCTGGTTATACTTTTTTTAAATTATAGTTACGGGACTCTAGTTAAAAGGTCTAAACAACTACTTCGTCTGAATTTTTCTACAATTTTTTAAAAAAACTACCAAAGAGCATAATTACAAGTCACGTTTTGCTTTCGAAGTCGAGCATCTGGGACCGGTCGGTTTTTATACAATCGTCGACGTTATTCGCCATGTCGATTCGGGCACGTTTGAAATCGTCGACGTAGGCCTCTGTTGGAGTCAAAAAACAAATGTAAATGCCCTTTATGATGATGCACTTATTATTGCCCTACAGGCAAAATTATTAAATATAAAACAATGTCGGGTGTTGCGGGTCAACTATGCCACATTGGAAAAGTACGAATTCGTCTTTGATGAAGAAATTATTGAAAAAAAGTTTCAAGAATTTATGACGCTTTATGTTAATTTAACGAAGCAGGAGAAGTCAACCGGTGGTAAAAGGTTTTTTGGGGGAAATATCATTGTTATATATCATACATACTATACTACTACTTAGGCTCTCTGAAATAAGTGTGGCTTCTTTGAAAAAATAGGGGTCACTTTTTCTGAAAACTTTTTTCCGCAAATCTACAATGCCAACCATTTTTACAGAAGACCATAAACAGAGGGGTTCTCAAATAAGGGTCGTTTGTGCTAAATAAGGTCGATAGTGCTAAATAAGGGTCCTTTTTCGATAAAAAATTAATCTTAAAATTGATAGAATCAAATATACCGTATGGGGACCGTATTCAGACTGTGAAGCTTTCAGCAATTTTCTTATGATTTGTAACGCTATTCTGCATCACCCTCACAGTATGAGCATCCCCATACAGAATGGGCCATACGGTATAACGCAAAAATCTTAATCACAAGAGGTTACTACACTAAACTTGTCTAATCTAGGGTGTGCTTAGTAAGGGTCACTGTGCAAAAATCGTTAACCGAAGTTTCATACCCACACGAATGTAAATATTTTTTTATATTTATTAGGCCTGAAAAAAATTATCTATACAGCTAAAGGCTTTTTTTGGCCTAAAGCTACTAGTAACATAAGGTATTTCACCCAAAAAAATAGTAAAAGAAAGACGCAAATCTTAATGGTAGACTTTGCGAAAGAGGAACGAATTCGTGAAATTTTAGATGAAAATGGACATCCGCCACTTATACCACGCTGTGATATATCTACCTCAAATGTGCCTAGTGTTACGAGAATTTTACAAGATTCTAAGTAGGGTCTCCAAATGAAAACAACTAAACTCTTGGTAAAAAAAAAACGCTTTTGGGATAAAAAATAATTGGAAGAAATCCTTGCCGAGGAGAGTAAATATCTAAATATACATATAAATACCAAGACCCTATGTGGTCGTTTTTTACTATACAGGGAGGTATGGTTATAAGGTCATGAGTTGGGACCGTTACACAGGGTGCGCCGTTATGTTTCACCCCGTTATGTTTCACTTTTTCCCGAGCGTGCTGTTATGTTTCACTTTTTTGAGAAAATATTTTCCCCTAATACATATCTTTATATGTTAAGCCCTACGCCGTTATGTTTCACTTTTTCCCGATCGGGCCATTATGTTTCACTATTTTTCGAATGTTTTTGTGAAACATAACGGCGCACCTTGTGTATAAGGTAAATCAGTTTTTTTGAACTAAGGCCAAGTCAAAAATCATGTCTTTTTACACTTTTTTTTCTCTAAAATCATCCTTTTGCCATCATATATAAAAAAATGGTTATAAGGTCAAGTGAGTTTTTAGAATGTATTAAGGTCAATTCATTTTTGAGCTTGACCTTATAACCAGACCCCCAGTACATTTGTCAGTTTTTTCTAATGTGCAAAAAATTCAAGTTACTTTTTTAGGCTTGACCTTATAAGTTATAACCACAATCCCAAGGGTAACAAGAGTAATTGATTAAATTTACTTTTTATTATACATGTATATTTTGTCAATACTCAATGATAATTTATCCAGTATAAATATTTGTTTGAAGCTTAGAGATCCTAATTTGAAGTCGCCTCTTCAAGCTGAAATTTTAGAGCGTTGGAAGGCGAAAATGATCCGCGACTTGGGTTTAAAGGGCTTTACCGATTGGCAAACGGCGGTTTTTCACGAGGGAACAAAAACACACGAGTTATTAGAGCTCTATTATTTGGACAGGGACAAATTTCACGCGCAGTTCGACCAGACTATTGAACCGGTCCAAAATTTTTGGTCATCGGTCCAACCAACCGTTGATGCCGGGCTGATACGGGTTGAAAAGATTGAATACCCGATTACCCACCCTAGATTACCCTATTGTGGAATTGTTGATTGTGTCGGTTATATTGACGATTTCGGATGGTGTGTACTTGATTGGAAAACTAGTCAGAAAAGAAAAAAGGTTTGTTCTTGGGAACAGTTTAATAAAACGAATAATTACATTAAGTTATACAGGGGGTTGGTTATCAGGGCACTACCTGAAAACGGAGAAACTTGAAAACAGAGAAACCTGAAAGAGAAAATTTGCGAAAAATGGCCTCGAAAAGGCTCTCTAGCACCAAAACTTGTCTCTTTTTTCGATTTTTGTATTTCACCAACGTAATCTACGCATCAAACTGCATCATATGTGTGAGTTTTAGAAAAAAATATTTTTTTTTCTGTTGAAAATTTTCTCCGTTTTCAGGTAGTGCCGTGATAAAGTCACCGATTTGGACCGTTATAAGGTCAAGTAAGTTTTTGCACTTTTTGCGAAACATGTTTTTTTGGGAAAAAATCTTTAAAATCATGTTTTTTACGTTTTTTTTAAGTTTTATGCCAGAATTTTCGCAATTAAAACACGGGTTGAGCAACATAAGTTATGTTACATAATGTCAGGATACCGGTCTATTCTGATTTCTCATCACGAGAACGATCAGAACGGTCAAATAGAACGTTCTAATTCAGAACTGACCGCTATGCTCTATTTTCCGTTCTGACCGATTTTTCAATGCACCAATGAGCGAATTATGTTACTTTCACGTCTTTTTTGGAATTTGGCTGATTTACGTGATCGATTCAATTTTTTTTTCCGAAAATTTAACAGATATGGGCGCATACCGTGTGCTGTAACATTGAACCAGCACGATTTATTACTTTAAATAAAGAATATATTCAGACTTTGGAAGAGTGTTATGATGAACCGCTGCAGATTGCAGCATATGCGGCCGCTCTGGGGTTAAATAAAGGCGCGTTGGTAAAAATGTACAAAGATCGCGAAGCGGATGTAATTTATATTGACGAGGATCAAATGGCATATTATTGGAATCAATTCAGCAAACGATACATTTCTTATGCGGCGCGTTTTCAGGAGCGCCTCGACACTGCCAAATAAACCCGATTTTCAAGATACAAACAACATGTTTTGAGAGAGAAAAATGAATATTAACTCTCAGGGGGAAATCTGTTCAAAAATGCAATTATTGGGTTGGTTATAAGGATTGAAAATGACCGCTATATGGTCTTATGGTCATTTTTTTCTATAGAAAACATGTCTTTTTGAACTTTTTTTTGTGAGAAGAAAACCGCTCGCTCATTTTTTCCTATAAAAATTTTATTATAAAATCATGTCTTTTTCCACCTTGGTTTCAGATGGAAAAAAAATCATATGATCTTATTAGACTCTTATCCTATTTGAGAATGAATTTATGGTTTTATGGTCTTTGTTCCTTATACCTTATAAGTTACAGGGTCTACCCCCTTATAAGTTAGGGTCTACCCCCTATAACCATTTTAGAGACTGACAACTGAGTGAAAAATGATATTTCAACTATATTTCTTCCAATAGTCCCGGTGCCCCGTAATCAAGTTTTTTCTAGAATGGCTTCGAATGGGAAAAGTGGAAAGTATCCCCAAGATGAGATGGCCATGAGGTCAATTATGAAGGATATGGGAATAACAGAGTACGAACCACGTGTAGTTCAACAAATGCTCGAATTTGCCTACAGGGAGGTGTTATAAGGTACAGGTGGTGTTGCAAGGTCTGACATTTTGACTCGTGTAAGGTCAAGTCAGTTTTTTAGGCTTTGACTTTATAACCACACCTCCCTGTAAGGTACACTACCGAAGTACTCGAAGAAGCAAAAGTCTATTCCAATCACGCCAAGAAAAAGGTACTTATGTTGTTTTTTGGTTCCTAAAAAAATCTAAAAAACCTTAAAAGTACCGTGTGTCGGTTCCAAAATTTTGCGAAAATAGCCTGAAAAATGATATGAAGATAGGGTTTACGGTAAAGAAAATTTTCAGATGGTTATAAGGTTTTGACCTCTATTCGGTAAACTCAGTTTATTTGCCCTAAGTCAGTTTTTTCATCGATTTTTGGGCATTTTTGGACAACACCAACCTTGAAAAAGTTAATATATATTGCTACATGTATAGCATCAAATTTCCCTTGAAAATCTAATTTCCATTGAAATTCCATCTAATTTCCATCTAATTTTCCATCTAATTTCCATTGAAAATTTTCGTGAACAAGGGTGTCAATTTTTAAAACTTTTATTTTAGACCATTGACGTGGACGATGTAAAATTGGCGGTCACAAATCGGGGTGACCGAAGTGGTCGTGCACCTCCTCGAATCGATTTGCTCAATGAACTGGCCCGGGGTAAAAATGCACAGGCCCTGCCCCCAATAAAGCCCTTTACCGGACCACGCATTCCACCAGATCGTTATTGGTAAGTTATTAATAATAACTTATCATATAGTTATACAGTTATTATACTTTATATCCATACATTTATCGGATTATTTTTCCGCACCGTGGCCCTTCGGAGAAAACGGTTTTCGACGAAATAGTTTCAGATGGTGCATGATAAGGGTCGGACTCGGTCGGTTAACGATTTCTGAAAAACGATCCTTAATAAGCACACTGGCCCTTATTCAGCACTGTATGTTTTTAAAACCACAAAAATGGTCGCATGTCCGTTTGTTTAGAAAATCATTTTTTTTTATTTTACTTTTTTTTACGCTTTGAAGGAATTTTTTGATCTGAGAATACAGTGTCCATATTAAACGATGAGCGTTTAATACGACTAGTTGAAGATGCTTTTTTGATATTTTTATTTAAGCTTGTCTGGAATCAACTATCGGGCAAAGGAGACGGTCAACGAGAATAGTTCCCGAAATGAGAGCTTCGAAGACTCACACAATAAAAGTGCTGACTCTATGGCCATCGGATTTTCAAAAATATTTTATATTGCGTGTATTTCTATAACATAGTGCATTAAGGTCAAGTCAGGTTTTCAGACCTTGACCTTATAACCAACAAGGCTTGTAGAACTATCCAAATTACAGGGGGTTGGTTATAAGGTCAGCCATTTGTGCCGGTATAAGGTCAAGTCACTTTTTCTTTGCACTAAGGTCAACTCAGTTTTTTCAGGCAACCTTAGTTAAGGTCAATTCAGTTTTTTTTTTTTGAGAAACATGCTTTTTGGGAAAAAACTTCATGTCTTTTTACGTTTTTTTCTGGATGATTACCTCCCCCATGTCTTTTTACATTTTTTTTTCTATAAAATCATGTCTTTTTGAACTTTTTCCCAGCACTAAGGTCTTATGGTGGAAAAAAAAATTCAGGTTGGGTATAAGGTCAAGTCAGTTTTTTTCAAAATTCATTAAGGTCAAGTCAGTTTTTTAGACCTTGACCTTATAACCAACCCCCTGTAAGTAAAATCTATTAAAATAGTAAAATACATAACTACCAGTTTTCAAAATCCGAGCAAAAGACGTTGATAACTTTTTCTGAAAACAATCAAAATACCTTTTCGACTGACCTTGTAAAACTGCCAGACATATTATTTTGTGAGAAAAAAACATCATTTTTTTTCAATTCAGAGATCGTTTTTCTTTTTGATTTTTGTCCATTTAGATATCAAAATGGGTATACCCATATTAATTGTCAAAAGTGTGATCCGGAATATTGGAGGCTCATTGAAGCCGCGACTTACAATGGGGCAATAACAAAATATGACAAAAAGGTGAGCTTCTTTTGGTAGTTAACTGTTGCATACACGGGATCCGTAGGTAACCTCAACTTACGTATTTTGAGTCTCATTATTTTATATATGTATTACATATTATACAATTATTTATATATATATAAATATTTAAAAAAAATGTAACGATTTTGAGTCATGACGTCATTTTGTAACGATTTTGAGTGTAACGATGTTTTTATGTAACAATGAACACAAATGAACCAAAAAGTTGTTTTCAAGCTAAAAACAAATAAATATTAACAAAAAAGTTTTTTATTAAAAAAAAAATGGCCCTTTAAGTAAAAAGACCCCCGTAAGTGCCGCGTTTTTGGCGGCCTGAGTGCGGCACTTACGGGGATCGGGACTGTACATCAGATGTATTTATAACTCGTTTTACGAAATATTTTCGAGTTACGTAATCCCTATTTTCCATTATCCTGGCGTCGCCTACGCAATTTTAACCATACCGTATGGTCCATACGTATACACAATGTACCGTTATGTTGGTAATAAGACGATGTATATTGTCTAGTGTTAATAACAGTAAAATAACAAAAAGGGTTATAAAACAACGTATTAATAAAATGAAATAATTTTGCGGAAAAATCTGTTCTATTCATGTATGATCATTCATAGCTTTTTTATTGCTAAATTATATTTGGCACCTCAATGAAACTGTGCACAAAACAATTGGGGATTTGTAGAAAAACACGTTTTTTGTCTCAAATTCATTCGGATTAGTCCAGTACTATTATTACTGATTTTTCTCACAATTCAAGGTACTTTTTTGTTTTCCATTTTCTTCCAGATTTTTGTGAAAACATTTTTTTTTGTTCTTTTTGAGTGTTAATATCATTTGAATATTTGATGTATAACAAATTACGAGAGTGATGAATGGTGAACAATTCGCATTTGTTTTATTCAAATTGTACTTTAATTGAATTGTACGTGTTATATACAACCAGAAGTTCAATAAGTTGCTATCATAATATTGGATAGAGAAAAAAAATGGGATCATGGGGTGGCCACGTTGTCCCTGCGTCGTTCTTTATAGGGTTGGCCTTAGTTCGGGGTACGAACAAATTGTTATTTATCATCTTAACGATGGGACTGGTGTGTATAGCCGAAATTGGGGGGAATTAGGATACGTAATAGGTAGGACAGCCACCTGAGATTTTTACCCGATTTTTGAAATATTTCAAAATGGTTGATTTTTACATATAAATAGTAATCCACCACGGAGCATCACATGGTGAACCTTAAAAGTGTCAATTTCAAACCGGTTAAAAGTTGACAACGAAAAACTGATGAAATAATGTTTTTTCAGCTTTTAGACCATTAATCGGTTCCACTTGCATATTTTCATTATGATTTCTCAAACTACATAATCAAAGCCGATTTGACCGTACTTGAAAGTTAAAAATCACATTTAAGGGATATTCAAAAGATTTACGGTGTCGCGTTAACAAATAATTGCGCACAAATATTGCGTTAACCGTCATGTTAACGTCTAATGTAGTATTTTTAAATCTTTCTGGCTAATTTTGAATGGTTGCCACATTACAATGCATTGCAATGTTGTTTGATATCTAGATAGAAAAAAATGCTCATTTCATGTAAATTTTAAGGTTCCAAATGTGGCACATTTTTCAGTTTTTCTCGACGTCGGTGAGTGTTCGTACCCAAGCGTAGTTGGCAATATACAATCTTCCAAATATTATTACCGGGGTGATCAGGGACTTGTAACATATCAAGGCTTAACAGTTTCAATTTTTATTTCTATTTTTGCTTCGGTGAGAGTTTAGAAGTTAGCTGACAAAAAATATATAAATGAAAATACATATACAGGGGTAGTCCAGTTACGGGAGTCGAAGTCTTTTTTCCCGGAATAAGACTTTTGTCTCATTTTATCACTACAGGGGGTCTGGTTATAAGGTCACAAGGTGTGACCGTTATAAGGTCAAGTCATTTTTTTCTTGCACTAGGGTCAAGTCAATTTTTTTTTTGAAGTATGTGTTTTTGAACAAAAATCTTTGAAATCATGGGGAAAATCAAATGTTACAAATTTTTTTTTAATGGCATTAAGGTCAAGTCATTTTTTTGAAGTGCATTAAGGTCAGGTCATTCTTTGAAGTGCATTAAGGTCAGGTCATTTTTTTCGGGCTGGACCTTTTAACCAGAGCCCCTGTAACAACTAGCCGGAAATCGTTTTTGTGTACCGGAATCGGACCACCCCCTGTACATAATAATAATAGGTTTTACGTGAAAAACAAAGCAGAAAAAGCAATTTTCTAAACTCCGTCAAGATTGGTATTTTAATAGAGCTTTTTTATCCGGGAAATCCTATGGGTCGTTTAAAGGATCCAGAAACATCGAAATTTTGGATGGGTAACAATTGGCAACATTATACAATGTATTTATTTTTTACCATCTATGGTTTGATTTCAGTCCTCGCAAGCAAAACTCAAATGAAAGTCTTTTCAGGTAAT